>QZLH01000127.1:95744-149521 GCA_003833135.1 Oehlia diaphana | reverse complement strand
AGTTTTGGACTACTAAAAAAAAACTGTCCCTCAGATAAATAGTGTTTTTGAACCTCGGGCTTGCACGTGATCATGTGAAGCTAAAAACCGCTAACCATCACGCCTTACTCTAAAGCTAATATATTCGGCGTAACCTGGCACAGATTTCATACCAGCCATTTTTTTGATCATTTCCAAAAATGGTAATGCTAATATAACAGATAAGTTAATCTAAAAAATGAAAAGAAGTTATGCAATTATGTTGTTAACGTACGAACTGGCCGGAGTTAACGTGCATAACTCCTACGTAATAGTTTACAAATCTTATCAACGGAGATTATCTGCTTAACCTGATTTGAAATATCTAAAAAAAAAAAAAGGGTAAAAAGGACAATCTGGACCGTCTTTTTCCTTTGGGAAACGACGAAACAACAACATGATCGCTCGTCAGTTATCGAGTTTTTTAAAAGTATGTATATTTATATTTATACTTCTATTAGTTAACTTTGATTTCTTCCACACACTTTATAAGTGTTAACAATTGAATAATAATCGTAGAATGCGCATTTGTCGAAAAAGTTTCCTGTTCGTAATTATGCTCAAGTTCTTGCAGGAGACATTTTGAATAAAAAAATACAAATATCCAATTTTGAAAAAGATAAATATATTAATTATAAAAGGATTCAAGATAATTTGACTACAGTTAAAAAAAGGTAAAATTGTATTCTCATTGTTTATTAACAAATTTCACAATATAATTATAACCAACAATCTTTTTTCTTCTAAATCTTTTTTTAGGCTTAACAGGCCATTGACACTATCCGAAAAAATTGTATATAGTCATTTGGATGATCCTCATGGACAAGATATAAAACGTGGTGTATCATACCTCAGATTACGTCCCGACCGCGTTGCCTGTCAAGACGCTACAGCACAAATGGCCCTCCTTCAATTCATGTCTGCCGGTATGCCAGAGGTTGCAGTACCTACAACCGTACACTGTGATCACTTAATTGAAGCTCAAATCGGCGGCGAAAAGGATTTGGACCGTGCAATAAAATTGAATAAAGAAGTATATGATTTCTTGGCATCAGCTTCTGCTAAATATAATATTGGCTTTTGGCGTCCCGGTTCTGGAATTATTCATCAAATTATATTGGAGAATTATGCCTTCCCGGGTGGTCTTATGATTGGCACTGATTCTCACACGCCTAACGCTGGTGGTTTGGGTATGGTTGCCATTGGTGTTGGTGGTGCTGATGCTGTCGATGTCATGGCCAATATTCCATGGGAATTGAAATGTCCAAATGTGATTGGTGTTAAATTGACCGGTTCAATAAGTGGTTGGACTGCTCCTAAGGGTATGTAATATATATGAACGCATTAAAAGCAACGTTCAATATGTTTTTTCAAATCATATCAACAAAGAAAAGTGATAACAAACAATAAATTATTTCTATATTCTTTTAGACGTTATTCTTAAGGTAGCCGGTATTTTGACAGTCAAAGGAGGTACAGGTGCTATTGTTGAATATTTTGGTCCCGGTGTTGAATCTTTATCATGCACTGGTATGGCTACAATCTGCAACATGGGTGCTGAAATTGGTGCCACTACATCAGTTTTCCCCTCTAATAAACGTATGGTTGATTTTCTCCGAGCCACAAAACGTGAAGAAATTGCATCTTTCTCTGAATCCTTTGCCCACAACTTGCGTGCTGATGAGGGTGCGCAGTATGATCAACTTATAGAAATCAATTTATCAGAATTAGAGCCTCATATCAATGGCCCATTCACACCTGATCTTGCCACTCCTATAAGTAAATTTAAAGATGAGGTAGTAAAGAATGACTGGCCAGCGGAATTGAAAGTTGGTTTAATTGGTTCATGTACAAATTCATCATACGAAGATATGTCTCGGGCCGCTTCATTAGCAAAACAAGCCATTGATCATGGAATAAAAGCAAAATCGGCGTTCACGATTACACCTGGATCTGAACAAATTCGGGCTACTATTGCACGTGACGGCCAGGAAAAAGTACTAAAGGATGTTGGTGGCATTGTTCTTGCTAACGCCTGTGGTCCTTGTATTGGGCAATGGGATCGGCAGGATGTTAAAAAAGGCGAAAAGAATTCCATCATTACATCATATAATAGAAATTTTACGGGACGTAATGATGCTAATCCTGCCACTCATGCATTTGTAGCATCTCCAGATATTGTAACTGCATTTGTTTTCGCAGGTGATCTTCGTTTCAATCCACTAACTGATACACTCATAGATGCAAATGGAAAGCCTTTCAAATTTTCGGGTCCAACTGGTGACGAGTTACCCGTAAAAGGTTATGATCCTGGTCAAGACACTTACCAAGAACCTCCAGCGGATCGTTCATCTGTTAAGGTAGAAGTGGATCCAAAAAGTAACCGACTTCAATTATTGCAACCATTTTCAAAATGGAACGGAAAGGATTTTGAAGAATTTCCTATTTTAATTAAAGTCAAAGGCAAATGTACCACTGACCACATTTCTATGGCTGGTCCTTGGTTGAAATTCAGAGGGCATTTAGATAACATTTCAAATAACATGTTAATCGGTGCTATCAACGCTGAGAATAACACTGCTAATAGTGTCAAAAATATTTTCACCGGAGAATATGATGCTGTTCCTAACGTTGCTCGTGATTATAAATCCAAAAGTAATTAATAATATTTATTTATCCCTTTTTTTAAAAAAAATGATTCTAACTATTTTCGTCAACAGATACTCCTTGGGTTGTTATTGGTGATGATAATTATGGCGAGGGTTCATCGCGTGAACACGCTGCTCTCGAAGTACGACATTTGGGAGGTGCAGCAGTAATTGTAAAATCTTTCGCTCGTATTCATGAGACTAACCTTAAGAAACAAGGGCTTTTGCCACTTACATTCGCCAACCCATCTGATTACGATAAGATCGACCCATTTGATAAAGTATCCATTGTTGGTCTTACTACCTTTGCTCCCGGTAAACCTTTAACGCTTAGACTTCATAAGAAAACTGGAGAAACGGTAGATATTACTGTTAAACATACATTTAATGAAAATCAAATCGAATGGTTTAAAGCAGGATCGGCTTTGAATCGCATGGCTGAAAAACATCAAAATTAAAAAAAAAATTAAAAGTAAAAAAATGTGTATTTCGAAATTCTAAAAAAAAAGCAATAATTGCAATTTTGTATAATATGAAAAGATAATATGTTTGTTTAGTTGTTAATAAAAAAAAATATATATATTTGATTTTATTTAATATTGTGAAGAAATTATTTTGTAAATAATATCAAGATTTAAAATTATTCATGATAAATTTCATACAAAAACAAAAGGCAAGTCGTAACCACTATTCATTACCACTCCATTACCACCGCTTCGGTATATTTGTCTTAATAGTTAGGAGTAATATTAGCAAATTAGTTGACCCCAAAATATTAATGACAAAAAAGAATTTATGCTTTTTTAGATAATGGCTGGTAGGAGCTATTGCCGACGTTGACTGACATTATCATAATTCCGGCCCTGAGGAATGCGTATACTGTGCAATCATGTGATGTAAAATAATGGAGTGACGTAATTTACTTTATCAATAAAATTTGATTTTGTAGATTCAATTGATTCGTACGGCCATGTCGATTTATCCTCTTTACAAGGAGGTTTTTCCTCCAACAGTGGTTGACAAAATAGCTTGCGCCGCTTTCACCTCACCCAGTGATGTCAACGTAATAGTTGCCCGTACGTCTTTTTTACAAATTTACAAATTTATTGAAGATGAACTTATCACAGAAGAGAATCCCGGAGATGATGATAGTAATTTAACTCAAGAACTTGGTAAAGATGATGATCAGGTAAGCTTATGTCGAATAAGTGGGTTTAGAAAATATATGTTGGTGATTTTAGGTCAAGAGTAAGCTTTGAAAAATCGAGGTTCTTGTTTTCGATTGGTTAGAAGTATTTTTAATATAAATTAGTTACTCAATAAAAGCTCAATAAGGTTTCGAATCGCGAGATATGTCTATAGATCATTAATGAGCTTTAGTATTTACTTTAATAGTAGAAGTATAATGTTATTTTATAGAGGATTTTATATAATAGTATTTCTAGTGAGGTTGATGAATAGCTAATTAAGTGTATATAAAATTCCAAAAGCAAAAAAAAATAAACAATAAAAAATAATAATCATTTTTATACAAAATTTCGTTCAAATTTTTTGTGATCTTATACATATCTTCCCGATTTTACTTCTTCAACACCGTTATAATTAAAAACATAATCCAAAAATGACATTGTAGAATTTCCTTTTTCCAACACTCAAACCGGCTGCAAACTCATCTTCATCAAAGACTGCTCATCTTGAACTTGTCGCACAATATAAACTTTTTGGTAACATAGCCTCTATGGGAGTTGTGCGAACGACGTCTTCGGGCATTAATGACATGGATAGCCTTTTGTTAAGTTTCAAGGATGCAAAGGTTTGTCAAATAATAAGCCTTAAATAAATACTAGTAAATAACATCAATAAATGTTTCTCACAACGTTTAATAGATTTCCCTTCTGGAGTGGTCATTAGCGACAAATAGTATTGTTACGGTTTCAATTCATTATTATGAACGTGAGGAATTTAAGGTATTTATTAGTTATTTTGATTATATATTTAGAAAATGCTAATAATTTTAATCCTCTTTAGACCGAATTTTTATCGAATACTTGTCCAACTGATTTGAAAGTTGATCCTTCCAACAGATGTGCGGTTTTGAACTTTTATGGTAATAAATTGGCCATTCTTCCGTTTCGACAAGAAGATACCGCAAATTTATCCGAAGAAGAAATTACTAAAATTGCTAGGTAATATATTCTCTTTATTAAGCATGAAAGCGTTTTGGTTTATGAACGAATGACAAGACAATTAATAAATTATTATTATATATCATTTGGTTAGCAATTTTCCCTATTTGCAAAGTATTGTTTTTGATGTAACGTCTATCGATTCGCAAATTAAAATTAAGAACGTTATTGACATGGAATTTTTATATGGTTGCCACGAACCCACTTTGGCGATACTTTTTGAATCATATCAAACATGGCCAGGGTAAAATATTGTTAAATTTAATTTTCACTTTTCATTTATCGATTAATTGGAAAACGTGAACTTATTTATTTGTGATTTTGACATTTACAATTCCGAAATAAATAGAAAATCGAATTCTATAAAAGATACATGTTCTGTTATTACAGTGACATTAGACATTTCTAAACAAAAATATCCTGTCGTATTTACACGAGACGCTTTACCACAAACTTGCTTAAAGTTAATTCCTGTCCCAGACTCTATGGGTGTTATTATAATTGCTGCTGATGCTATAATTTATATTGATGATAGCTCACTAGGAGTCGGAATAGCTGTAAATACTTATGCATCATCAACAACAAGATTCCCATTAGATAAAACATATGAAAATCTTGGACTTGCTTTAGAGGGATCTTATCATGTTACTTTGGATAATAAGGATATATTGCTTTCTTTAAGCGATGGCAACTTATACGTAATTAAATTAGTAGAAAATGAAGAAACAGTAACAGGAATTCGATTAGAAGAAGCGGGCAATAATACGTTGCCATCATGCGCTTGTAAATTTTCGAAGGGGTATTTCATTTTGGGCTCGAGATTAGGAGATTCCCATTTAATAAAATATTATACTTCAAAAAAGGATCAAGAAAAACAAAAATTGAATGGCGCAACAAACAGTGTCAGTCATCCTGCAGATAACGGAGGTGTTGGTAACAGATCAAATACTCCTCTTAAGATGTCAGACTACAAGTTTATAATTTGTGATACTCTTGTCAATGTCGGTCCTATTGTGGATATGGCATTTGGTGAATTGGCTTATCCAGAAGTAAGATACTATTTGTGATGGAATGTTTTAATTAATTTGTTGTGACGTTTATATTCCCTTTGAATGCAGGAAGAGTCACAATTACATATAATACAAAAAAATCTAGAAATAGTTACTTGCTCTGGGTATAGTGATGAATCTTCACTGTGTATATTTCATGTAAGAAATCAACTAAATTTTCGACAAATCTTACTTCTTAATATATTAACAAATTAATTATATTTAGCGGAATATAAACCCCATAGTGAATAATTCCTTTCCAATGGAGGATTGTACAAATATATGGACAGTTTCTTGTCGAGATTCAATGTTTGCGGGAATTCCTATGGAAGGTCCGGGGTCAAAATTTGACTCTAACAATGGAGATTTTTTCGATAAATATCTTTTTATTTCTAAAAAAGACAAAACAATGGTAATGTGCTATGATGAACTCGAATATTTTGCACAATCAATCTAATTCTCAGTAAATAGGTTTTGGGTTGTGGTGAAGAATTGCAAGAACTTCAACAAACCGATTTTTATACTGATGGTCCAACAATAAATGTTGGAAGTTTGTTGAATGGGACACGCATTTTACAAGTGTACGATCATGGTCTTCGTCTCTTAGATAATGGTGAGAATGTCGGAATTCTTTTTTTTCCCCTATGAACTTAGGTTATTATGAATTCTTTCACATAATGTTTTATTTCATATCTATAGAAGGAAAACTTACACAATTAATTCCAATCGATGAACCATTTGAAAAGGGCTTGATTGTATTTGCACATATTGTAGATCCATTTGTGTTGCTGTTATTCGATAATGGGGATATTTCGTTGATGAAAGTTAATGAAAAAACAAAAAACATTGAATTTCATTCACGACCCGAGAGAATTAATGTAGGAGATTATTTATATTTATATAATAGTATATTTTTAGTATAATTACTTTAATTACAAATCGATTTAATAGGTTATTCCAACCGTTTCATGTTGTATATATCGAGATGATACAGAACTTTTTTCTCTTGTTAAAGATGCAACTCCAAAATTTTCTTTTTTAAAGTCTGATAAAAAAAGAAAAACGTCTGTTCACCTTTCACCCATGAACTTAGATGATGATGAATTTGATGATTTGTGTAAAGGTTTTCAAACTCAGAATCTAAATGAGAACATTGATGCAAATCCTGAAAATAAAATGGAAATAGATACAGAAGTTAAATCAAATGAATCCCCACGTGTTTTAGACGAAGTAAATGAAGAAAATGTCAGTGGTAAAGTCGAAAAATTAGAAGAATCAACTTATTGGTGTACATTATTTAAACAGGATGGTTCTTTAGAGGTACATATTAATTATTTTTGCAAATATCATAATAATCTACTAATTTTTTAATAATTATTCATTCAGATATTTAAGCTTCCTGACTTTGACGAAGTTTTTCTCTTCCCGCATTTTGATTTGTCTCCAGCAGTTCTTTTCGATTTTGCTTCCCGACAGAATTTAAATTCTACACAAAAATCTGAAATAAAAGAAATTGTATTGATAAGTTTTGGAAAGAGATCAAAGGAGCCATATTTAATTGTAATTGTATTATAATATTAATTAAATTATCTTTCATTCTTATATTCAATTAAATGTACTTTTATTCATAGGCGCGTACTAGTGTTGGTGACATTATTATTTATAAAGCCTATCAATACATTCCTGGCAGTGATGTGTTTGATCCTTATCAAAAATCACAATCACAAGCCGAATTATCTGGGCGTCTTGCTATACGATTTTCACGAGTTTCGCAAGAGTACATATCACGCGATACAATCTATAGTGATATACATGATAAACCTGTTTCTAAGAGATCTACTCAACAAGAAAATAGCAATGATATGAACCAGTTTAATGATGCATCAGAAAGGCAAAATTTTCGGCTTGGACAAATAACACGGAAAATAATACCTTTCTCAAATATTAGTGGATATAATGGAGTATTTATAGCTGGTATTAAACCTGCATGGTTGTTAGTAGCAAATAACAATTTCTTAAGATTGCATCCCATGAGCGCTGATGGTGAAATAAAATGTTTTACTCAATTTCATAACGTACATTGTAAACAGGGGTTTCTTTATGCCAATCATGAGGTAAGAATTAATCAATGCGAATCTATATTAATGTGATATTTTATAATATTACAAATTATATATGATTTTATAGAACAACTTAAGATTATCAGAGTTACCATCAGACTTTCGATATGATATGGAGTGGCCTGTTAAGAAAATTCCATTACGCCGAACAGGTTATGGTGTCGAATATCACGCAGAAATGCAAGTGTACGCGTTAGCAACTTCAATTCCAGTTGAATTTATTTTAGGGGATGAAAATGAGGACCCTATTAATGATGCAGAACAAGGTAAGTGTATTAAATGATGAATGCGATGAATTCCATGGTAACTGACTGGAGATCTATTTTGTTTATGTTTATAGATAGAGATCAATTATTGCCAGAAACTCTAAAATTTTCGTTAGAATTGATATCTCCAGTAACATGGGAAACAGTTGACAGGTTTGTCAATATCGTCTTATTCAATTTATCTTTTTATCTTAAATATGTTTTAATTATCTTTATAGATATGATTTTATGGAAGATGAGCAAATTCTCTGTATTAAATGTGTAAATCTTCAAACGAAGTCAACATCTAGTGGACGAAAATCTTTCATTGCTGTTGGCACGGGTTTTTTCAGAGGCGAGGACGTAGGTATGCGAGGAAACGTACGTAATCCCTAAAGACACATTATCATATTTTAAGTAGAAAAAGGATTTAACTTATATATACATATACACATTATATAACAGGTGTATGTATTCGAAATAATTGAAGTTGTTCCCGAGCCAGATAATCCACAAACAAATCATAAGTACAAGTTATTATGTCATGAAGAAGTAAAAGGTTCTGTGACTGCAATTTGCGACGTTAAAGGATACTTATTAACATGTGTTGGACCGAAGGTGAAAATATAAATTCATTAATATCATTAATGCCATACTCGTATTTTAATTTATTATTCTAAATCAACATAGATATTTATACGTGCTTTTGAAGATAACGATAGATTAATTAGTGTGGCGTTCATAGACATTCAAATTTATGGTAATAGTGTAGTTTCAGTTAAGGACTATATTCTATTGGGAGATGTATACAAGAGTGTTTGGTTTCTTGGATTTCAGGTAATTCCTTAAAAAGAATATTAGTTTTTCCTTTTATACCAAAATTATAAATTACGATCTTCGTTTAACAGGAGGAACCAGCAAAATTAATATTAGTTGGCAAAGATTATCATTCACTGGAGGTTAGCTGTTTAAATTATTTAATCGATGAGCCCATGTTATACATTGCTGTGGCAGATATGGATAAAAATATTCATTTATTTCAATACGCTCCATATAGTAAGCGTTTAGTGTTGCGATTTTTGGTTAATAAATTAGTTCAGATTAACATTAAATTCTCTCTTTTAAGATGTTCAGTCTTTCTCGGGACAAAAACTTATTCGTCGTGGTGATTTTCATGTCGGCGCGCAAGTGAAAACGATGTTAAGCATGCCAAAAAAAGAATTAGTAAGAAATAGTCCTATTGATCAGGGAAGTTCTCGATATTTGGAAGAAGATACTAGTGGAAGCAAATTACTTTGTTTGTGTGGTAAATCAATGGAAATTAAGTTCATTTATGAATCTAGAATCCTCTTTCCTGATTTGATTCGTGTATTGATTATTAGGAACCCTTGATGGAAGCATAAGCATTGTTACCCCAATACCCGAGAGGATGTATAAACGATTGCAGCTTTTACATTCTAAAATGGTGACGGGAATACAACATGTTGCGGGTCTAAATCCAAAAGCTTTCAGGTATCTTATCTTTTAAATTTATTTGTCAACTTTGTAATTAATTATCTGATATTCATTACATAAAAAATAGACTCCTTAATTCGAAGCAGAAATTAGCTATTAATCCAGCCAAAGGTATTTTAGACGGTGATCTCTTGTTCCAATTCCAAAATCTTGCTATACATCGTCAAAAAGAAATGACAAAACATATAGGAACGACGGTGGAAAGAATTATAGATGATTTATTGGCGGTGCAAGAATCTTGCGACTATTTCTGAGTGACGTTATGTTATTTATTATATTGTAAATTAACATTTATGATATTACCGTAAATAAATCGTTCATGAACAAAATGTATCTTTTATCAAAATGTATCTTTTATCATTCATTTTATATTTTGAAGATCGTCGAATTTCTTGCGAAAATCATCATAAAATCTAATCATTTCGTGTGTAATACGATGTGTAAAAGAAGTGGTTGCTTTGAGGAAGTGTTCCATCCTTACCTAAATACCAATTAAAAAATTATCAGAAATGTCTGACAAAAAAAAAAAGGAATAAAAGGTATTCATAAAAGGTGATACTTCTTGAGCCTCAAGATCTTCATCCATAGCAAGTAAAGCAGCTTCTTGGCAAATAGCTACAATTTCGGCACCAGAATATCCGTCGGTCTTCAATAGTTAACAAAGGTTTAATAACTAATTGTACAAATATAATAAAATAAACAAAGCTTTTATAATTTCATTACCTTGGTTGCTAATTCCTCAAGATTAACGCCTTTCGCATGTGACATTTTTTTTAATTGAATTTTAAAAATTTCTCTCCTAGATTGTAAGTCCGGTGGGCTTACATACAATATACGATCAATGCGACCAGGTCTTAATAACGCACTATCCTAAATCGACAAACCTAAAGTTAATTCATATAATATATCAATGCCTGTTATGAATATCTTAGATTGCTTACAATAATATCTGGACGATTAGTTGCAGCTACAATAGTTACATTAACCAATGGTTCAATTCCATCTAATTCATTTAATAATTGTGATAAAACCCGATCTGCAACTGAAGTACCACCTTCTCCGACACCACGTTTGACAGTAAGAGCATCAATTTCGTCCTTTAATTAATCAACTTTAGTCTTTTGTGTTTATCAATGAAATTTATTAAACTACAACTCTTACAAAAAATATGATTGAAGGAGAAGCTGCACGTGCTTTGCGAAATATTTCACGAACTGCTTTCTCTGATTCGCCAACCCATTTGCTAAAAAGCTATTAATTGAATAAATTTAGCTTGATTAAAAAAAAAAAATAATAAATTCTTAATCTAAATTCTTATAGATACTTAACCTCAGGACCTTTCACGGCAATAAAATTCAAACCAGCTTCGGTTGCCAAAGCTTTAGCCATAAGAGTTTTACTACAACCGGGGGGTCCATATAACAATATACCTTTTGGAGGTCTTATACCTAATCTTAGAAAGGCCTCGGGGTGCTGTAATGGCCATTCTATTGATTCCTTTAATTTTTGTTTGATCTCTTTTTGACCACCTATATCTGACCAATAAACTTTGGGAACTTCCAAAAGAATCTATACGGTGTCAAATTCTTTAGTGTCAATCAGTGAAGCTAAAGAATGTCGCGCAAATGACAAATGTACTCACCTCACGCATAGCACTTGGTCGGATTTCAGCCATGGCAGCTTCCATATCTTGTATATTAATCTTTACAAAGTCTCGTTTATTTTCTTTTATACACCTTTTAATGACTTTTAGTCCGGCTTCGCGACAGATAGCAGCCAGATCAGCGCCAACATAACCATGGGATTTTGATGATAATGCGTTAATTTCTTCGGTTGTAAGAGTATTTGGAATCTTTTTCAATAAAGTTGATAAGATAGAATGTCGCGAAGTAGAATTTGGAATCCCTTAAATTCAGAGAAATATATAAAAAAAATAATTAAAATAATTAATAACAACAAACATTCAATTGATGAAATAATATTACCAATTTCGATTTCGCGATCAAATCTTCCCGGTCTTCTTAATGCTTGGTCTAAAGCGTTTGGACGGTTTGTTGCTCCAATAATTATAATGCGATCATGGTGTACTCCATGAGTTTTTTTATTAGTGATTCCATTCATTAGAGTGAGAAGTGTCGCTACAACACGTTTTCCTAATTCATTTCCTGCCTTTTATAATAAATAAATTTTGTAAACCAAATTTGAACATTTGATTTAGAAAATAATTATACCTCATCACGTTTAGGACATAACGCATCAATTTCATCAATAAAAATGATTGAAGGTGCATTTTCAGCAGCTTGTTCAAATATATTTCTTAATTTTGTTTCTGTTTCTCCATAAAATTTACTTAAAATTTCTGGACCATTCACGCAAATTACATTTGATCCAGTTTCCGACGCGACTGCACGCGCAACTAATGTTTTTCCGGTACCTGGAGGTCCATATAAAAGAATTCCTTTAGGTGGTTGTAATCCTATATATAATTTGTTACATTAGCATGATTATTAATAGAATGTTTTAATAATTGTGAGCTTTTTGGATGAAATTACCAAATTGTATAAATAGCTCTGGATTTTTTAAAGAATTTTCTACAATCTGACGAATTATCTTAATTTCTTCTGATAATCCACCAATTGAATCATAACCGATTTCAAGAGATTCGTCATTTATATTTCTATCTTTAGTAACGTTCTTTCATTTACAAACTTAAATTACTATCTGAAAATTGTTAAACCTTTAATTTAATTTCCCTAATGAAAAATACACGTACAATTACAACAGATGTGTCTCGGCTAATTGGGTATAACTCGATTTCTGAGAAATCATCACCAATAGCTTTCTCATCTTTCATAGATCTTATTTCTTCCACACGAAAACTTCTTGTTATCCCATGATACTGAAATTCTATGTGATTACCTTTCATTAAATACTTAATGTCTACTATATAACAAACTTTTTTTTAATTTAATTATATATACGAGTATAATATTAAACAATAAAGACCAAACTTACTTAATATTTCCTTCATAAAAATATTGAACGTTTGATCGATGGGAAAATTGGCATTTCCCGGGTTTAGTACAATTTTAGACGCACATATATTAACGCATTTTATACGCGATAAAATTGCGATACCTCCAATTTCAAGGTTGGCATTTTCGCGTTGCAATTTATTTAATTGGATCTCTTAAAATATTTAAAGAAACTAAGTACATCATAAAAAAACGAGATCACATTTAAAACAAATAATAATAAGGAAACATACGATTATTTTTAATAGTAAACGACGGCCATACGATACCCACACTGACCATCTTTTAAAATGAATTTCATATAAATATATAATTTGATTATTAAATATAATTCTTCATTTTATACCTCAAGGAACGCGTTCTGACATTCCAGCCCGTCAATTTCCTTTCTAATAATAACATGATCACCAGTACATAACTTATGCTCTCGCATAGTTTCTACATTTAAATAAATTCTCCTGCTAAAACGCGCATTATTATTAGAAGAGGTTTCTTGTACTGAGAGTTTTATTGACTGCAACCTTAAGTTTGAAGTCATCTTCGAGAATGAAAATTTCCAACTTTGATTGGACAATCTAAAATTAAATTTTTATTGGTCTAATTTCTAATCTACTGCGTCACACATTTTCGAAGTTCTAATAGTTCTAATAATAGAGTTTTTTGTTTAGAAACAATTGCAATAATGTCCGACATAAAAAAACGTCTTGTATTCTCAATTTTGCAGTTTTTGCAACAATCAATTAAGGATGGAACTATTAAAGAAGAAGACACGGAAGGTGTCGAAGTAGCAGGTTCGATTTCAATAGTTTTCGCGTTTATTTCAATACTCTTCTAAACCTAACTTTTTATTATACAGTACAATGCATTGGAGAAGCTTTTGGCGTGAATGTTGAAGATCCTGAACAAAAAGCTGCATACTCTACAAAAGCTCCCTTGTTGTCAATTTTTGAAGTTGCGGTTAAAGCTCAAGAGAAGATAAAGGTCCAATATTTTAATTTTAATTTAATAATATATTTTAATAATTTTTTTTTCTTTTTATGATTTATTACTAATTTTTCATCGATGGATTGAATATTATAGCCTGTAACAAAATCGGCACCCCCTCAAGCTGGTATGAATTTATCGAATCCTTTCTTGTTATCTTTTGAATTTTCTAATAATTATCTTTTCTTAATGATTAAATTATAGTTGTCGCGGAAACTAAGGTAAGATTAATTAAATTATTAAATTATTCAATTGATTATCCTTTATGTTAATTGTTTATATAGCATGCATTAATATTACTTATTTATTACTCAGTTAGGACTTACTGAGGAACAAAAACAAAAGGCAGAAGAATTGAAATCAGCAGGTAAGTTGTGATTTTGGAAGGTTGTTACCTTATGTTGAACTGTATAATATTAATTAATTAATTTATTTATAGGCAACCGCAAAGTTGCTGAAAAAGATTACAAAACAGCAATTCAATTATATGGTGAGGCTATTGCAATTAATGGAGATAACGCCGTGTATTATGCGAATAGGTATTCAACATCTTAAATTGCAAGTTGATTTATCAATTTCAGAAATCGAATTTTATTAATTTTCTATTTTATTATACGAATACTGGATATAGAGCTGCTGCGCACAGTCAATTAGGTCAACATGAGAAGGCAATCGAAGATGCTATTAAATCATCACAAATTGATCCTTCTTATAGCAAATCGTACAGCAGACTTGGGTAAATTAATGGTCATCATTACAGATAATTTTATTCCTCTTAAGACACTTAAGTATCTAACATTAAAATGGGTTGTTATTTAAAAGGCATGCTTATTTCTGTATAGGCAAATATAAAGATGCAGTCGAAGCATATGAGAAAGGACTTTCTCTTGATCCTGACAATGCCACAATGAAATCAGCACTTGCAACTGCTGAACAAAAAGCAAGTGAGATTAGGGCAGATCAAGGACCTTCACGAGGAGCTTCACATGATGGAGGGACTCGAGGAGGAGGTGGTGGTAGTGGATTAGGTGGTCTTGGAAATCTCGCCAGCCTTCTTGGTGGGGGTGGTGGTGGCGGCGGCGGCGGTGGTGGTGGTTTTGATATTGCATCTTTAATGAGCAATCCAGCATTGATGAATATGGCTACCCAAATGATGCAATCTGGAGCGCTCAATGATATTATGAACAATCCAAACGTCACTGAAATGTAATTAGGAATTTTTGTTGTTTAAACTGAATGTTTTATAACAATTAATGAGATTATTTCGTACTTCTTTAGGGCACAAAATATGATGCGAGGAGGAGGAAATATTGAAGAGATGATGAACAACCCCGAACTAGCGAACTTGTATGTATTTGATTTCTTTTAATATTATATATTATTATATATTATCAACTTTAAATTTGCATATTTATAATAGGGCGCGTCAGTTTTCTGCTAATCAAGGAGATGCTGGTGGCGGTAATTCTGGTAATAATGAAGCTAACGGAAGAACACAATAGAAATTCAAATATATATAAAAATATATATATTAATACATTCATTCTCCCTTTCCCAGACTCAATTAGTATTTACATTTACATTCAATTCATTTATTTAACTTACATTACAATACCATAAAAAGTATACCAAAGATTTAAAAATAAAAATATAAAAACGAAACCTTAATTCCTTTTAAATTGTCGCAATCTTCGAATTCAAGTCATACATACATACAATCATGAATACGTGTACAAATATGTTAGCGTAAAAAGAATGAATTTCGATTATTATCATTTAATACTTTTATTTTAAATAATTGTAATTACGAAAATTTTTCAGATAAAGAATGAAGGCTATTACTATTTACATTGCGTCTTCTAAATTTATAAAGTAGTTAAAAACGTTGATTTATAATAATAGATAATTATACACTCAAATTCATAATTCTTATAATTCTTATAATAATTCTAAATAAACCAAATGACTTAATAAATAAAACAAATCTATTAATATACGATTCAAAGAAAGAGGAACTAATAAAATAGTACATTAAGCGGAAAAGCTGTAAAGAGAATTTCAAGCTTTCATATCTTGCACTCTTTCCGTCATTTAAATATAGCGTAATTGATTAGAAGTGAAATGAGGAGGAGTCCATTTAAGAAAACTTTCATCAATTCTTCTATTCTTATGTTTTTCTTTTGTTTTGTGATAAGAAGCAATAACACCATCACTTAAACAAAGAATTTGTTGACCTTTATAGGGTTTAATAGCACACAATGATTGAAGAGTTTGAAGAATATCGGTAGTAGCAATACTAGTTCTAGCAGAAATATCTTCAATAGTAATATCTTCATTAAGTTCTTTCGTTTCCAATAATAATTCAACAATAACTTCAGTCCAATAACTTCTATAAGACAACAAACCAAGATCAGAAAGAGGTTTTTCAGGAGATCCGACTTTTCCTTCTTTTTTAGAAAGTTCGTAAGAAAAAGCTATTAATAATCTACCGAATCCTTTTCTTTGATGCTGTGGTAAAGTAAGAATACAAGCGAGATTATATCCTTCAGTACTTTCCTTTTCCTTTGAAAAATAACCAATCATATGACATCCAAATTCATCTTGTTGACACATAATATAAAACAAAAATGGATCCACGTCATAATAAAGCGTCTTATGATCAAGAAATAATTTTGATAATAAACAAAGATTTCTACAATAAGTTTTTTGTTTATTACCATCAATTTCAAAAAATGAAATATCATCACACCTATAAATTTCATTCCCTGGTGGATGTCTAACTGTACATTTTTGTAAATGTCTTCTTAATTGTCTTTCACTAATATAATGAAACAAACAAAATTCACATATATAAACAACTGCCGCATCACTATATTCTTGTGGATAAGGTGAAAAATACCATGTATCAACATCATATTCTCCAAAATGAATTCTTTCTAAATTTTTTACTCTAGAGATTTCTGAATGTGATTGTGTCATTGATCCCGATGTACGAAGTCTTTCAATTTCTTGTTCTTTAGAAAATGTAGCCGCTAAAGGTCCTAAAGGAGTTCCATTTCCCGGTGTACCTCCATCTTCATAGTCTTCACCTGTAGCTTCAACTAAAGGTGTTGATGGTGTTGTTGCTTTAGCATTAGGAGTCGGAATATCTTCTATTGCTGAAATTTTTCTTTTTTGTCCAACTGTTGTTCCTACTCCACCACCTCTACCAGTAACTTCTCTAAGTGGTGAACCAACTCTAGACGATGTATCAGAATCTCTAAATTGATTACCTCCTTTTCCATTCCTTTTCTTAGCGGGTCTTTCAATATCTTTTGTTATATCAATTCTTTCAAGGCCTACCCATTCATCCAACCTCTTATTGAATTCAACAAAATGTACATAATATTCTGGTTTATCGTTATGCGTACGAACAGATAAAATTTCCGCTTTACGAAACTCTCGGGTTTCCTCTTTCTTTTCTTTTTTTACCTCTACAAAAACTTTACAACCAACTACTATTTCTAAAGCTGTAGTACCAGGTGTACCTGAACGGTGTGTTGGTGTTCCAGGCCTTGGAGAGGGTGAAGCTGAAAATCTTTGTGTCATTCTTAATATTAAATACAGTGATCTATGTCCTCTTCTTCCAAACTTGTAATAAAAATAATGGTGCTAAAAATTGGGTGGATTTCTGAGACCGAGGCGCAGCCAAGGTCCTTTTAAACTTCTTCTCAATGTGACGTTCCCTGATGTCTTCCTCGTGTGTTACCATAAACAATATACTATTGTATCTAGTGTAAATTTTAATTCTAGCCAGAATTTAACATAATTTACTTGAATTTTTGAATTATCATTATATCATCGGTGACAAAAACTAATATATTTTTTGTCATAATATATCATATATGAGCCTCCAAAACGAAAACCAGGTAAACTTTCAGTGTATTCTAAAAATTAACATCTAATATTATTATGTTTAAAAGATCATAATTTAGATGTAATTTAAAAAAATATAGAAAAAAAGAAAAAAATTCCCTATATAACCAAAATTGCATTATAGAATTAAAGAAAACTAAAAGAATTCTAAAAATCCATAATAGAGTATTTATTTTATTTTATTAATATTTTATTTATATTATCTTTCAGCTATTTTAGTAGTTTATTGCAATAATAATTAAAATTAATGAGTAAAAAGAGAAAGTATTAAATATATTTCTGAAATTTTACTTTAAAAAAAGAATAAAAAGAATGAATAGAAATCTTTTATTATTTAAAGTTTAAACTTCCAAGTTTTTTATCATTTTTTTATCAAAAAATCAGTTATCAACTGGATAACTACTAAGTAATAGATTTTTTCAAAAGAAAATATTAGTAGACTTTTAAAACTCTAAAATCAATGCAAATCAGTATATATATTTAGTTACTTGACTATGAGTATAACTTTTATAAACCATTTGATAAATTGTAAATTTATTATTATTGTATTGAAATATTATATTATCAGTTAGTAATTTTGTACCAATTATTATATGTGTATATGCTTAAATATTTTCTTTTTTTTTTTTGTCGTGGACGTTGATCGACGTAGGTGCTATATTTGTACGTATCCATTTCCTACGCATCAGAAGTCGATACAATATACCTTGAATAAATCTTGGGTATTGATTATTTTGTTAATTAAAGGTCACGTGAAAGTTGAATATGACAATACGAATTTTGTATTGATGAATTTTTTTTTTAGATTACAGCATTGATCTTTTATCAGTTTAATTTTAATATATAAATTAGCGTAATTATTAAATATATATAATTAATTAAATCATTATGCAATTAGAAATTTTTAAATATATTATCATTCGTCAGCAATCTCCAAATTGGAAGACTTTGGTGGTCTCTCTTGGAGCTCATCAGGATCGTTGAGGTCGGTAGCCTTGCGCTTCCTTTCGAGAGATGATGTGAGAACTTCAGAGACAATGTGTTCTTTGGTAGACCGACCACCCACATCGTCTTCAGGCTCGTCCTTAAGTTTGACCTGGCCGGTGGACTCAACATGTTGTTTTTCTTCAACTGGACTAGCATCATCATCTTCGGAGAGTACCTTCTCAGAGCGTGATTTTTTTGTCGGAGATAGATCATCGGCCGCAACATCATCAGATCTGTCCTGCTTTCTTTTTTGGCCACCGGATTCGGTAGATTGCTTTTCTCGGTTTGTTGGCGCAACATCATCATCTGGTTTGTCTTGTGACTCGGTCTTTCTTTTTTTACCGCCAGTATGTTGTTTTTCCTTTCGGCCGTTTCCTCGACCTCTCGTTGTCCCACGGCCTCGACCTTTACCTCGAACGTTTTTATTTGTATTATTTCCGCTACCCTCTTCTGAATTGATGCCAAATTCGGCTTTGAGTGCATTACTTTGTTTTGATTTTTCGAAGAATTCATTCTTTTTCTTCTGATAA
Organism: Oehlia diaphana; assembly: GCA_003833135.1. NCBI lineage: Eukaryota > Fungi > Glomeromycota > Glomeromycetes > Glomerales > Glomeraceae > Oehlia > Oehlia diaphana. The sequence goes on along the minus strand of QZLH01000127.1, from coordinate 130,289 downwards.
TAGTCTTTCTCTTCATCGCCTAGAATTTTCGAACTATATTAGCAACCAATTAAAATAGGATTTAAAATATTGCTGGACGATCTTAACCTTCAAGAATTCTAAATTTAGGTTTAATGCCATCAAATTCCAGTTTTTCGGACGGAGTAGACTCGATAATTTTATGATCAATCGGATGTTCAAATTCGATAACGCCGGATGAATTTTTTGAATCGTATTGTACATATTTAACATCCCCAAAGTGATTTTGCATTTGTGTCTACATGATTGTAAAGAAAACGTGATATATAATTAACACAATTATATTAGGTTTAATAAAGTAAAAGAGTATCTATTTATATATACCCGAATGGTCAAATAAGTTGATTTTGGACCTGCGTCTTCAAAGTGTAACAAACAACCGGGATTCCATTTCTTACTAGGTCGCTTCTCCTTCTTGGTTATTTGTTGTTTTTGTAAACGCATTGTATTAGGGTCAAGTCCCTTCTCAACACATTTCATTTCACAATAATCAAATCTATAATTTAAAACAATAAATTAGACTGATGTAAAAAGTACTATACATAAAGTACATCACTGCATAGAAATAATTACTTCATCATCATTGTAAGCTTTACATTCTTATATGATATATCCATCTCCGACACTTTCTTGGCTTCTTCATGTGTAGCAAACTGGATAAAGAAAGAATCCTAAAAATAATAAGAAATTATGTTGGTTCATAAGTCAAATGATTGATTTTATCTTAACAAAAAGAAAGTAAAAACTAGCCACCTTATAAGTGTTATCATCATCTCTTCTCGCAAAGGCCTTTTCAACTTTGCCATATTGTGAAAAGTACGACGCGACTTCTTTCTCGTAATTAGTATCAATTTCATCTTTATTAAACCCTTTCTACCAAAGTAAACGTATCAAATTTATTTAGTTGGATACGAAAAATACCAAAATAAATGTAATTTATATCTTGTACTTACCACGTAAATTGATCTCCAAATTGGAGAATCTTTGATATGCTGAGGGATGTCAATCATGACGAGAGTCTTTCGTCTGACGTGTTCTCCTTGTTCATCGACTTCAAGCAAGTTGGGAGATTCTCGTAATGCCTCAATGATCAAGTCATAATCTTTATAAACTTGCATTTTCTTGAATTTGCATATCATTTTCAAAGGAACCCCTATTACAAAGTAATAGCAAAAAGATAAATTGATTGTTTAATGAAAAAAAAGGCTTATAATTCTTTATTAAAACTTACATCCTTGAGGGTTTTTTGATCTTACTTCATTCAAAAATTTATCGTTTGGTAAATTCTTGTCACCAAAATAGTACTCTACTTGAGTTAATATTTTTTTCTTTAACTCCTCAACCTGTTCTGGAGTACGTGTGCTTTCAACCGAGGACATAGCTGTGATATTTCATTTAGCATTTTATTAGCAATTTAAGTTTATGATGACGTAGGGAACATACTTTGTCACGTGAGATTAGAATATTTCTTTTATGAAATTTATGAAAAAAATGTACGCGATTTTCACGCTGTCTTTGTAGGTATACAATTTATTTCGCTGTCGATAATAGTAAGTAAAGATTTACCTGCGTCATTTGCCGAACCATTAGCCTTACTTTTTCCCGGATCAGTTGCCATGTCTGTAATATTTTCGGGGGCCACGGCATCTATAAGCAACGAAGAACAAAAGATAAATTACAATTAATTACAGCTCTTAACCGGTATCTTTTCGTTACTTTCGTTTAACTGTAAATATTAACCTAATAATGCACAAGACACGCTTTCAGTTGAATTATCGGATGTTTGAGTTTGTTCAGGAATGTGTTTTCTTTCCTGTGTGGAAGCCATAATTATAGAAAGAAAGTAACTGAACAGGAAAGCATTCGTTTATATATAAAATTTTGATCTATTTATATGCAAACTTGCAAACTTTGCATAATAGGTTTTTTACTGCGCCAGTCCAAACACGATTGACCAATGATATGTAACAGTGAATGTTCGTTTGAATTATAAAAATTTATCAATTCTTTAAAAATGAAAGGTATCCTAAATCATTTTCGTTCACGATATAATACATTTTCACTTAATTGTCGTTATAATTCTTCATTATCAAGTTCTTCATTACAATATTTCGATTTAAGCCACATCCATACAATTCCTTCTAACTTAACTCCTAAATTCTGTATAACGGATTTTATTCTTTTTCCGGACCACTTTACACTACGAGAACAAGCATTTTTAACAACTCGTTCCTTAGAAAAATTAAAGAGAGTTTTTGGTAAAAGGACAATATATCAACCTTCGCATTTTGATCATGTCATACACAATTATAGAGAATGTCAAGTAACTAGTTGGACTAATGGTGATAATGAAATTGAACAAGAGATCAATGATTTATTAGACAATAAAGTTTACAATTTATTTTCTAAAATTAAATGGCTCCCTATTCATATTTTGGAATTAGCCGAGTCTATTGGTGGAATTAAACCCCATGTTGATAACATTGAGGTATTTTACTTATTATTCTTATTATTGATAAAAAATTTTTTTTAAACAGAAAAAAATTAATTGTTACCGTAAAATTTTAAAGTATTCTGGTAACATTGTTGTCGGAATTTGTTTAATTTCTCCTACTGTAATGATACTTAGACATATAAATAATCCCGAATGTAAATTTTCCGTTTTATTAGAACCTGGGTGTCTTTACGTTCAAAGGTAATATACTTCAAAATTTTTAAATAATTGTTACAAATTCTAAGTATTTATGTTATATTACAGAGATACAATTAGATACAATTTCACTCACGAAATTCCTATCGATCCTGAATTACATAAATTTAAAAATAATCTTATACCAAAGGGACATAGAATTTCCCTAATGTTTAGGGTATGTGTATGGTAGGAAAGAGATAATGATTTATAATGCTGTATTCAGATACCCAAATCTTTCTAATATTTATCTTTACTTTCATTTTTATGTAATTAGAATGTCAAATAATAATTTGATAAGAATGCTAAATAATAAATAATATTTTTTAATTTATATCTTTTATAATAGTGTTAATTGTTAATATAATCCCTTTCTCATTTTAATGTACAATAATAAATAAATAAATAATACTAAACTTACTTATACCCTTCTATAAAGGAATAAAAATACAAAAAATTTCAATGGCAGATATAAAAAGTTAGTATAAACACATTTGCCTTATTTACAAATAGTTGGGAAGAAGAAGTTAAATAAGGAAGTCTTAAATGTCCATTTGTTGTAAAGCAATCATCCGGATATTGCTAATTCCGTAATTAATTTCGTGCACACATCAAAAAAGGGATACATTGATGTAACTTCTTTTCCGTCAGTCCTTTGTTGGTGAAGCATTCTTGCTGTTGTCGAAGTAATTGGAGGAGTTAAAAATTTATTATTTTCAAATTTGGGTGAATAAGGGCCGTCTTGTTGATTGGATGACAATGATGACGGGACATCTGATTCAGATTGCGATGTAAGTGATGAAGGCGATGAAACTGATGATGATGTAAATTCAGTAGCAGCGGATAACTCATATCCGACATTTTTGAAATCAACAAGATAGTTATTGGTGTCAAGTCTATAAAGCTGTAGATCTATCTTAACCTAAAAAAAATAATTATTAGAATCTTATACTAAAACTAATTTTTAGTTGTGATTTATATACTTGCTTGTGAACCAGTAGAATAAGTATATCTACATCGAACATGGAAAGGGTCCATTGTCTTCCATTCCTATTACAAAATTAGTACAGGGAATACTTTTTAATATAAAAATAAAAATAATAAATAATTATAAAATTTTAAATATTACCATTCCCAAATTTTTTAGAGCACGATAAATCTCAAGCATGACTTCAAGAGGAGGACTTCGTGAACGAATTCCGAAATGCCATTTTGATCTCGACTTTTTTTTACTTGGACTGGGTATTTTAGGAAAAATATTACCTATTTCATAAAAAACCGCGTTTAATTATAATTTCAAAAAGGAAATTGTTATATTTCAATTTCATTTAAGATAATCAATTATAATACATCGTTATCATTTTACTAACCTTGACAATATTCTTCGCTAAGAGGCAGGCTGGAACTTAACACTGAAATGCTTGACGGAGCGTCATCAACTTCGTCGCCTATTCTTTCTTTTTCCTTTGAATTCTTTTAAAAGATATATATTTAGTAATTTATTGTAATAATTCGTAACTAATTTATTATTTACCTGAAGTGAATTCCATGAAGGAGGTGACGCTGCAAAAAAGCCTTGACAATTTTTCTGTCCAGATATTTTTCCGGCCAAAATCATGCGTTTATTATCTACTACAAGTTGGTATGCCACTTTAATTTGATTATTTTCCGGCTCTTGTAATGCCTGATATATAGTATTCCTACTAAAGCCCATTTTCTAATTAAGGTGTATATATATTTGTCAATTATATTCATCCTCTAAATTACGATAACCTTGCAAGAAAATACAAATAGACAAAACCTTTTGAAGTTCTGTCACAATATTACTATCTATTTCAGCAAATGGAGCTTCCTCACTTTCTGGAAGTGGTTTAAGATAATCAGGTAATTCAATATTAAACCACGGATTTTGCCTAATTCAAATAAAGATATCAATAAAAAAGATAAATATATGAAAATAAGAAGCTTAAAATTTACCTAATATCTTGAATAGTTATTCTTTTCATAGGATCAACAATCAACATCGAAGACAAAAGAGATTTGGCTTCAGGTGATAAAAATGGCGGCAGCGTATAAATACCACCTAAATAAACACTGTGTTATAGCAATTCAATTTCCAGAATTTTTAACAAACAAATTAACGTACCATTAATTTTTTTGAATAATGTTGGAATGTACTCGTCGTCAAACGGTAGACGGCCACAGAGCATAACATATAAAATGACTCCACAGCTCCATACGTCGACTTCGGGACCTGCATATAATCTCCCAGAAATGACTTCTGGTGCTGCGTAATTTGGACTTCCGCAGCTCGTTTTCAAAAATTCTCCATCGGTCATTATATTTGATAATCCAAAATCTGCAATTTTGACGTTTTGATAAGGATCCAAAAGAAGACTTTATATTAACGAAGAAAAATGTTAACAAGCTATTATAAGAATTTTTACGAAGATATATAAACCTTCTCACTTTTCAGGTTTCAAATCTCGGTGTGCAATCTTGTGCCGGTGACAATACTCAACAGCACAAATAATTTGCTGAAAAAATCTTCGAGCGTCGTGTTCTGACATCTAAAAGTAAATAGGGTCCAATTAAATAAATTAAATAAAGAATGAGAATTGAAAAAGATCTTTTTAAAATAATTTCTTTTTACCTTGCCTTTCTCGACGATAAAATTGAATAATTCACCTCCAGCGTATTCCATTACCATAATGATGTCGGTCGGTGTTGTGATAACTTCGTACCTGAAATTAATGGACGCGGAATTTTAACATTAATGCATCTGGTTAATTAATTAATTTATCAAACAATTAACAATAAATCAACAATCTAACCATAAAATAAGTTATTTACAATTTTATTATATGAGGGTGTCGGAGCAATTTAAGGTACTGAATTTCGCGTTTCACTCTTCCGACCATGTCCAAATTTGCAATTTTCTTCCTATTTATGAATTTCATGGCTACCTTATGGCCAGTAATGGAATGAACCGCCACTACAAATTCAAGAAAAAAAAAATTCAGAAAACATTAGTAAACGAATTTGGTACTCTTTTGAGATTATAAATAAAAGCAATCTCAGTAAAAAACTCACTTTTGACTTTGCCAAAAGATCCCACTCCAAGGGTTTGTAAAACATTATATTGACCGATTTTAATCTTATTAGAAGCCATAAAGAAATTTAATTACTATTACGATTATTTAGCGCGAAGTTATTAAACGCCCGACTTTAATAATATTGCCTTATTTGTTTACAATTAGCATGTGATAACTAAATTTAAGAATCCTAGTTACTAACCTAGTATAAACTCCTACCAGTTTATTTGCTAATAAGGTAAAGGTCCGATTTAAATCATTTTTTTTATTCGAGGATGTCTTTTAGATTCAATTTTTCGGTACTTTGCTTTACTGTTCGTTTTTTAACTTTATATAAGCCCTTTCCTATATCGTTTAATGACTTATTCTGTTGAACTATCAGTCAGAAGAACTTGAGCCTACAGAAAATGAATCGACGGTTCAGAACGCTGTAGATAAGTATGATAGTTTGAACAGTTTCTTTCAGTCCGACAAACAGCCATTCATTCCTCCAAGTGAATTAGTCCTTAACAATTTGGTAAATAAGTGAATTAAGAAAGTTTATTCCAAAATTCTTCTAAAAAACTCTTTTCCTTTTATAGATTGATATACTTCCATCAACTTTGATAGCTGAACGTATTTTCTTTTCTACTTGTGAGCAATCTGTCCTTTATAAACGGCATCTCTCTGATGTTAAGTTTCAATTAGCACAAGAGGACAATCTGTTAGAAACAAATTACAATGAGGGTACAAGAATTTTGGAATTGACAGCAGATAGTGACATAGTTCAAGGAGTCTATGAAGGTGTTCAATTATATAATCGAATTTTATGTGAATTTATTATTTGAATTTATTGAAGTTCTTTTAATTAGGTGGATTAAAAACTTGGGAATGTTCACATGATCTTGTTGAATTTCTTTCAAAGAATATTATTAACTTGGATTTTGAAGGAAAAAAAATTTTGGAGGTTTTAATTGTTATATTTCATTTTAAAATTAAGAAGTATATTATGACACTAACCTATTGGATAATTAAAAAGCTAGGCTGCGGATCATCACTTCCAGGCATATATATACTTACCACTAAAAATCCATTTAGAGTTGATTTTCAAGATTATAATAAACAAGTTTTGAAATTAGTTACAATTCCAAACATATTGCTTAACACTTTATTATGCCCAAAAACGAAAGATTTTTTTAATGGTACCACAGAAATAGATGTTCCGGAGTATTCTAATTTGTTAGATCAGGTGAAGAAAAGTAGGTTTTTCATGGGAGACTGGAGCGGATTAACAGTAAGCATTTTATAAAGAGAAAAAAAATTCCTTTAATTTTAGCATAATGATAAAATGATGTTATTTCATTTAGGACATTATAAATTTGAATTCTGAACAAGAAAAGTATGATCTGATTCTAAGTTCAGAGACAATATATAATACAGATTCACTACCAAAATTATATAATGTTATTAAATACTCTTTAAAGCGACCAAGTGGTGTAGCGTATCCTTTTTTTTATTATTATGCACTCTTATTTTACATAACATTTCTTAATAGATATAAATAATTAGATTAATCGCAGCAAAATCAATATATTTTGGCGTTGGTGGTGGCGTATTACCATTTCGCCAATTAATTGAGCAAGACAAAGTATTCGGAATCAAAATTTTTTATAATGCAGAAGCACATGTGAAAAGGGAAATTTTAATGTTGACTTTCTTGGATTCCTTTACCTAATAAACAAAATATTATTTAAACAAAACATTATTATTTGGTTAGTATTCAATAATAATGGAAGATTTGCGAACATATAATTCAGCAAAAGATAATGGAAATTTTAAAGTTTTCAATAGTATTCTAAGAATGGGTTTACAACTTCATTACTAATTCTAATATCTCAAAAAGTCCCTTATTCTCTTTTTACTGATTAACTTGTATTCTAATTTACAATTTGAGTTACCGTATACAAAGTATATAAAGAATTTAATCATAAGAATTTTTACCGATAAAAATGGCGATGTAATGTGATCATGTAAATATAACACAAGGTTGATTTAATAATTGGTTGGAAAATTTCGTATTTATTTTTTAAATTTGAATAAATCAACGCAATCTGCTAAATTAATAATTTTTTTCTTAATAATTATAACAAAACTGTTATCTGATTCGGTTTTAATTTACACCTTAAAACCGCGAGAAGCTCTACGACCACGAGCCTTCTCAAATTTTCTTCCCTTAGATCCGACATAAGGCCTTTATAAAATGAAATGTTTAATTAATATTATACTTAGATTGAATAAGTTAGAGAAATTCCCCTAAACAGTAACTTACTTGGCGTGTTTATGCGGACCCATACCAAAATGTTTAACAGCTTCTCTAGAATTCTTTGAGCCTCTAAGTAAGACCGTATTAGAACCGGTCGGAGCACGAAGAGCTAATTGATCAAGAGTTAAAACTTCTCCACCGGCTTTTAAAATTCTAGCTTTAGCGGTTTTTGTAAAACGGAGTGCTGCAACTGAAAGTTTCGGAACCTCCAATACTCTATTATCATCTGTGACTGTGCCAACAATTACAGCTGTTTTACCAGGTTTATTAGAAAGATTACGAACGATACGAGAAATAGACATTGGTGGTCTATTAATTCGTGACATAAAAAGCCTTTTCAAAATAACACTATTAAACTTAGAATTTGTTCTTCGAGCTAGAAACCGGTATATCTAATCAGAAAATTAAAAAATTAAAAAGTTTTCACATTTTGAATTTCATTTTTTCCAAACAAAATCGATGCATACCTTCACTAACAATCGAAGGTAGACATCTTCACTCTTTGGCGCAGTCCGATTCTTTCGTCTCACGTGATGTTTTTTGATGTCAATACCCTAAACGAACGCAATTAAATTTTTGTAAATGTCTTAAACGAGTATTGTCTTCGAATTTATTTTTAGTCCTATTTTTTCATGTTAAATATTTTATTGATTCTACGGATAACTATTAAAGTTAAATTGTCCAATAACACGGAAAGTTACTCTTATTTTTGAGATCGCGAATTTAATTAAAAAGTTCCAAAAAAAAATTCATCCATCAAATTATCGAATACAGTGAAGAATCTTATTTTTTCACCAGATTTAAGATGATAAATTAAATTATTGACATAAAGAAACCTACAGTATTAAAAACATACCATTTCGATTGATCGATTGATTCCTTGGTGAAAAAAAGAAGGGAGAAATAATTTTTTGTTATTTTTTCCTTTATGCCTTCGAGAAAAAATTCGGGGTAACACGGATCATGACCGCATGATATTATTGATTCTGATTCCTAATTCGTTAATATCATCGATTACATCATCGGATCAGACAACTAACGTAAAACGTAATCTGATAACGACAATTTTTCACATTTGTTATCCGTTAACCATGAACCAATTTTCGTTAAATTTTGATATACCCGATCGAGAAAACTATCACGAAAAGCCAAAAAATGATATTTTTGCCGATGCCATTACGAGAACTCAGTGAGTTTTTTTTCGTCTTTATGAAAGTATCGTGATAACTAATTTTTTTTTTTATATTAGACAACCGATTGTGACTGGTACTTCGGTACTTGCATTTAAGTATAAGGACGGTATAATGTTAGCTGCGGACACATTGGGTGTGTTATTATGGTCCTTTGGAGATATTTCTTTTCGTAATTCGAGTTTATTAACCGTTTTGCGAATTCTTCAATTTATAGCATCATATGGCTCACTTGCTCGGTTTACGAATATTCAACGTCTTTATCCCGTAGGTGATTTTACGATAATCGCTGCTTCAGGAGATATTTCCGATTTTCAATATGTCCAACACCTTTTAGATACTGTGATGTATGTTAATTTCGGAAATTTATTTTTTCATGGAATTGTTAAATTAATTGATGTTCAGAAAAATTTCGAGACGAATACTTATACTAAAATTTATAGGGTAGAAGAATATTATACAAATGATGGCCATGTCCTTAGAACGCAAAATATTTATGAGTATTTAAGTCGTGTGATGTATGGTAGACGATCTCGTTTTAATCCTTTATGGAATTCTTATGTTGTTGGAGGTTATAACGATGGAGAAAAGTAAGTAGTTCAATTTTTTTTTTTTGGTATATTATAATATTAATTTTAATTTTTAGGTTTCTTGGATATGTTGATCTCCTTGGAACGACTTATCAATCTTCAACAATCGCTACTGGTTTTGGAGGTTATTTAGCTCAACCAATTTTGCGTAAAGCTGTTGAAGGTAGAGAGGACACTATTACAGAAACTGAAGCCATTGAAATTTTGAACTCTTGTATGAAAGTTTTATATTACAGAGATGCAAGAAGTTTTAATAAGGTATGTAAGATATGTTTTATATTATATTCACCTTGGCTATTAATAACTTTAAAAATGTAATAGTTTCAACGTGCCAAAATTACCGCTGAGGGTGTAGAGATAAGTGGACCTTATAAAGCCGAGACACAATGGGATTTTGCTGAAGGGCTCAGAGGATATGGTCCTTAAACGTATTAAACATTTGGCAAACATTATAATTGCCGATTTATTTGATTTAATTAGTTATATTAAAACATTCTTACTTTTAAGAAATAAGTATTGTGATCAGCTAGATTAATTAATTACTCAATAAAGTTAAATACGATTTTATTATTTTATTTTTAAAATATTAAATTTTAAAACTATTAATTGAATATAATTAACAAGATTGAGAGAGCGATCTTAATCTTTCAATTTCACCTTTAAGAATATCCAAAGTAAATTTTTCATAATCAATTAATTCCATTTCTTCTTCAGCCATTCTTTTAACTTGCCACCAACACTTATCCATTTCCCTAAAACCTTTCCAAAATAAAGTTTCTTCACTTTCACTTTCATGCATTCCAGCTAAAACCTGTAAAGATCTTAACCATTGAGATCTATAATGATCTTTTTCGCGTTTTGTCGTATTTAATTGAATTTTAAGACTATTTATCTCTTCATGTAAATCCTTAACTAAAGGAGAAGAATTTCGATTTTCTAATTCTTTCGATTTTTGATCAAATTGCCTATCTAATTCTAACCAATGTCTTTCAAAATCTTTTTCAGCCCTTAATAAACTTTCATCTCTTGTTTTAAAATAAAGAATATATTGTTGCAATTGACGATCTATTGACTTTAATTGTTGTACTTTAAATTTACCAAAACTTTGACGAGTAACATTTTTCTTCTTTACGGCAAGTGTTTCTTGAGTAAATTTCATATTTTCTGCCGCTTTTTTAAATAGATCTGAACGAAATGTTGAAATATGTTCATCATAATTATTTACGGTAGAATTTCCATTTTCATTCTCTTCTACTGGCGATTTCGCAGTACCATCATCATTTTCTTTCTCAATTTCATCCTTAATAGGTTGACGTTCTTTAAATAGTTCTGACAATTCGGTAACACTCTGTGATTTCGTTAATCCTCTTTGTTGTTGTACTTGAATTGAATTATTTTCACCATAATCATCAAGTCTTATTAAAACATTTATATGACCCATTTCACGAGAATTTGTAGATACTCCAATGGCTTTAATAGGTGCTAAGGTAGTAAAAGTTTTAATTTCAGCATTAGTTTCATCATCTATTACAGGTTGAGACAAGAATATTTCTTCCAAACGTAAAGTAGCAACTCCAATTTGAGATTGTTTTTGATCTATAGTTTGCCATATTTCCATAAGTAATGGTACAGCTTCAAAATATCTATTAAGCCTTTGTGGAGTCATTATAACATCAATCGTATTTGTACCATTTACTAACAAAATGTCTTTACATTCTTCAACATTTGAAAGTACTTGAGTTGATTTATTGTGCGTAATACCTAATGCAGGATAACTGTATCTGACATAAATATTTTTAATATTCTTTTTCAACTGAATTGACTCTAAATCGATTAATACTCGATACTTATGTTCACTAATTTGTTCTCTAATTTGTTGTTGTTGATGACCATTTTCTTGAACATTTTCAATAAGAAAAGACTTTGCTCTTTCCATAACGTCAAATGAAGTTTCTGTTACAGAATCATCATCAGAGTTCTCTCTCATTACGGTAAGATAAATACCAATTCTAGCAGTTTGTACATCAGCTGATACAGGTAATTCTCTTTTCGAATTATACATTGGGCATACTCTATCAAGAGAACGTGGTTCTCCAGTTTTACTATCGAATAATCCTGTTAAAGGAATTTCAGCAAATCCAATAATTTGATTATCATGATATAAATTAATTACAACTTTTGATTCTTTAATTAAAAAAGATTTTAATTCTTCTAGTGAAGATTGTATCCTAAATGTAAAAGTTTCAGGATTAATATTTGGATGTGAAAGATCATAAAATTTGTTTGAAGTTATAACACTTTCGAATACGGTAAATTGAAAATAGAATCCATGATTCAGAGTTGATAAATCTAATTCAGGAAATTGTTGTTGTGTAAGAAATGATATCGTATCTTGTAACAATAATTGTAAATTAGCTCCAAAATTAATTGTAATAGAAAAGAGAAACATTTCAGCTTCATTATTTCCAATTTTATAAAATTTAATTAATTCTGATGATGATGTTAATGGTGATTTTCCTAACGGACTTGGTATATAACTACCAATACTACTATTAACAGATGGTGTTGTAGGTGGAGATAAATTTGGTAAAATACAGAATGATATTTTAACTTCGGGTAAAAGGCCTCCTTTTTCTTTCTTATTAATAAGTGATAACCATCTTTCTTTACCACTTTTATCAGTTGCTATTCTTAAATCTAACATCGAATATCCTATCAGTTCCCCTCTATTATTATTACCATTACCTTTTGTACTATCTATTGAAAAACATTGTAATTTTAAATGTGCCCATTGTGATCTTAAAATATGTAAAGTTTTTTGATCTACTTCCCATGCTAATTCTGTATCCCATATTGGAAATGATACTTGTTCTACATTGTCTGTTGATAATATTGAATTAGAATCTGGACTTATTGTTGAAAGTATTTCGTCCGTAAATCTACATTCTACATAAAGTTTTCTATTTGGATTCTGAGGAAAATAGCGCCCTATAGTGTAATATATATATATTTTAAGCAGAATATTTTAATTTTTTATTTTTTTAAAAACTAACCTTCTATAATTGTGACAACAATCGTACATAAAGGATTAAATTTTGACATTAGGAAACGAGGTAAACGCTAGTCACGCTAGTCGGCAATATTTTAAAGACGCATGTACATTGTTACACAACGTCATAGTAGATAATCAAAAAAAAAAAACTGAATTCACGTTCCCGTATTGTATCAGTCTTGCAATGGAAGTAGTAAAAACTGAAAAAAATGATGGCAAAAGACATAAGTTTAATAAAAATGAATCAAAAATAAAATCTTTAGAAATACTTTCAAATGGTCAAGTTTTAAAGAAAGGGAAAAAAAGAAAGAGAAATAAAAAGAAAGGACCGAATCAGCAAAACCAGCAACAAAACGAACAATCACCGCAAAATATTAAAATTGAAGAAAAAGAGGAATCAGATAACTCCGAAAAAGAATCTCAAGATCAAGATCATAAAGAAGAATCTAAAATTGAAATTGTTGACGCAAGATCAGCGAATTCAAATTCTTCAATTGATAATGAAACAAAAAATTTATTGGATCATGATGTTAAAATGAATGATGGTAATGACTCTGAAGAAGAAGATGATGTTGTAAGTGATGAGGAGGAAAAAGTTAGTAAAAAACAAAAGACCGTGCAATCAAATGTGGTCGATGGATTTGGTGAAGTCCCTCCACTTGAAACTAATGGTAAGTATTTAAGTATTCTGCTTGGTATTCAATTTTCAAAATGCTTATTTATATATAAACTTTTTTATAAACGACAATAGAAACCGCCTCAGAAACCATTAATTACGATTTTGAATCTTTGGATATTTCAGAACCTACTAGTAAAGCTATTAAGGAGATGGGCTTTACTAGAATGACTGAAGTTCAAGCAAGAACAATACCACCGTTAATGGCTGGTCGAGACGTTTTGGGTGCCGCTAAAACAGGCAGTGGCAAGACTTTGGCATTTTTAATTCCGGCTGTTGAGATGCTTCACAAATTGAAGTTTAAGCCTAGAAATGGTAATATTTTATTTAGTGATTTACTTGATAAAAGATTTATATTAATTTTCTTTCTTTTGATAGGAACTGGAGTAATTGTTATTTCTCCGACAAGAGAATTGGCTCTTCAAATTCTTGGAGTTGTAAAAGAATTGCTTCAATTTCATAACCAAACATTTGGAATAGTAATGGGTGGAGCAAATAGACAAGCCGAAGTTCAAAAAATAACTAAAGGGGTAAATTTATTAATTGCCACTCCTGGAAGATTATTAGATCATCTTCAGGTATTTTATTTAAAGAATTCAAGTGTGAAAATTAAAATTATAATTAAGTTTTTTGAGTTCTGTCTTACAGAACACAAAAGGGTTTGTGTATAGAAACCTGAAGTCTCTTATTATAGATGAAGCAGATCGTATATTAGAAATTGGTTTTGAAGAAGAAATGAACCAAATTATTAAAATTCTTCCGAAAGGTCAGTTTTTACATATTATAAGTGTCGAATTAATTATTATAATTGACTTTTTATTTTATTTATATATATATATATACACTTTAGAAAATCGACAATCAATGCTCTTTTCCGCTACTCAAACAACTAAAGTAGAAGATCTCGCACGAGTATCTTTGAGACGAGGACCAATATACATTAATGTGGATGAAAAAAAAGAGACAGCTACAGTGGAAGGGCTTGTTCAAGGATATGTTGTTTGTGACAGTGATAAAAGATTTTTATTGTTATTTACATTTTTAAAAAGAAATTTAAAAAAGAAAATGATTGTATTTTTTTCAAGTTGTAATTCTGTCAAATATCATTCTGAGTTATTAAATTATATTGATGTACCGGTATTAAGTTTACATGTAAGTGCTTTTTCTTTGTTATACGGGAAATTAAAATTTACTTATGTTTATTTTTCTTATTTTAAAAAGGGAAAGCAAAAACAAACAAAACGTACAAATACCTTTTTTGAATTTATTAATGCACAACATGGCATTCTTCTTTGTACAGATGTAGCAGCAAGAGGATTAGACATTCCTGCAGTAGATTGGATCATTCAATATGATCCACCAGATGATCCACGTGATTATATTCATAGAGTTGGTAGAACTGCTAGAGCGGGTGGACATGGAAAAGGTTTATTATTCTTATTACCAAGTGAATTAGGATTTTTACGTTACCTTAAACATGCAAAGGTACCATTAAATGAATATCAATTCCCTCCTAATAAGATTGCTAATGTTCAAACACAGGTATATATTTATACATTTATTTTTTTATATGTTATAAAGTAATCTCATTTTTTTTTCCTTTCTCATTATGAAATAGCTTGAAAAACTTGTTGAAAAAAATTATTATCTTCATGAATCAGCTCGTGATGGATTTAGATCTTATTTAACGGCTTATGCTTCTTATTCTCTTAAATCGATATTTAATGTGAATAAATTAGATCTTCAAAAAGTTGGTAAAGCATTTGGATTTAAAATTCCGCCTAAAGTACATATTAATATAGGTGCAAGTGGTAAAGGTTCAAAATTTGAAAAACGTGGTAGAAATAGTAAGGGATTAGATAATGTTGATCACATTGCAAGACAGAGAAACAATACTTTTAAAACGAATAAAGATAAACAATGGAGTAAATAAATATTTAAATATTTAATCACTTATTTTTTTTTTTAAGTTTTAATAGTAATGTCTGCAGTTTATTTGATTAATAATAGCAATTCATGCATTCATATAATTGCATCGTACAACAACAAAAAGGGAATTTAGTCTTGCAATTATTGAGTAATTAGGCCAATATCAAGATAATAATAATAAATACTTTTAAACGTTCACGAAGAAAAATGACAGATTTTTCTTCTAATGGAATGTAATGTTCGATCATAACCTAAATTTAAATATATATATAAATATGATATCTAAGAATATACTTATACATTTTACAGTACAATTAGTGATGATTTAAAATATCAGCGATGTTCATCGCTGAACTCTGAAATGAGAAATAAAATTTCATTTGTATACTTAAAAACATTTAACCTTCATCACTCTCATAATTCTGGATATTCTACTCTGAAGGTATGAGGGAATTGTTTAATTTTTTTTTTTCAAAAAAAAAAAAAATAAAGCAATTATTCAATTCCATAATTGTCGTGCATATGATTTCTTGGTGCACGCGGCATCATTTGTGCTTGTGAAGGTGCGTTAGAAGGATGGCCCATCATTTGAGCACCACCTTGCATTAATTGAGGTACAATCATAGGTTGAACTGTTGATTGCATTCCATTCATTTGCATATTTACACCGGAAGGGACCATATGCATATTAACAGGTTGAACGTTAAGAGCTTGCATATTGACGCCAGTTGTCATTGGACCCATTTGCATTGTCATTTGAGGTACAGTCATTCTCATAGTATTTTGGGGTGCCATTTGTGGAATTCCATTATAAGTACCCATATTAATGGAATTATCAAAATCATCAACCAATAGATCTTGGAAATAAACATGTTTTAATGCGTTTTTTGCCGTGATTCTTTTATCGGGATCATAAACTAACATTTGCATAAGTAAATCTAATCCATGACGGTCAATCATTGGAAGATATGCACTCATGTCTTGTGGAGGATATTGTGGATATGGTTTATGATATTCTGGATATTGTGATACTCCTTGCCATGTTTGTTCATTTGGAGTCCCCATAATACGAAAAACTTTGAGCAATTGGTCTTCATTAGTAGTCTACATCGAAATATCACGTGATGATGTAGGAGTGTTAATATAGTTTAACAAGCACACTTGAAAAAGAGAACAAAATGATTTAAATTTATAACTTACACCTGGAAAGAGGGGACGTCCGGTATACATTTCAGCCATAATACAGCCCGCGGACCATATATCAATTGAAGTTGAGTATGATCTGGAACCTAAAAGTACATCGGGAGAACGATACCATAAAGTAACGACTTCATTTGAAAAAGTTGTTACAGGAATTCCAAAAGCACGTGCCAAACCAAAATCAGCGAGCTTAAGTTGACCATTTTTATTAATTAAAAGATTTTGAGGTTTAAGATCGCGATGAAGTACTCTATTTTCATGACAAAAATCTATTCCAGTTAACATTTGATACATAAATAGTTTAATTGTCATTGAATTTAATGCTCCATGATTTCCATGAATATCCATATATTTTTTAAGGTCTTGATCCATATATTCAAATACAAGCATAAGCTTATTTTCTGTATGAATTACATCTTTCAATTTCACAATATTGGCATGTTTTAATTCCTTCATTAAAGATATTTCTCTAATAGCTGTCGAAGGTGCTCCTTCTTCCGAATCCAAATGTATTTCTTTTAAAGCCACTGTTTCTCCCGTCCTTCGTTCTTTGCCTTTATAAACCGTAGCATATGTACCTTCTCCTAATTTTTCTAACCTAACGTATTCTCTTTGCTGCTGTGCCATTCAGTCAATTAAATAATTTTTCACTTGCAGCCTATTTTTTTTTTTAAAAAAAAACGCGCAAGATTAAAATCTTTTTTGAATATAAGTTGAACGCTAAGGCGTGCTACTTATAGTTTTTTTCTCAAGGGGTAATATTGACCCTTCGGAAAAGAACATTTTTATACTGCGGTTTGCCAAATCCGCTGTTAATAATCACAATAATCACATGTGGCTGATTTGCGTTCCCTTTTTGAACATAAATGTGTTATGTGTGCTACGTTGGCCCAGTAATCCATAGTAATACAGTTGCAGTTGGCTAACTCTAGGAACTCTACAAAGAACTTGCAAAAAAATATCAGCTCTGCTTACATTTACCATATAGTCATATTTTTCTAGCGTAAGTTAGTCAAGTTACTAATATTTCACAAATATATAATATTTTATTTAATTTAAATTGCAGTATAGAATTTTATGATCAATACAAATTATACCTAATCTGGTCTTGTGTATTTTATTACCAGAATCTAGAAGCATATATATTATGAAACAATTTTTGTAGTAGCGTATAGTAAAATTTCTTTTTGATATGGAGAATTCAAATTTTTTAACCTGTGTATATAAAGTGCTTAAGCATCTCAATGTTACATCTGTTTTGAATTACTTAATTAGGTCTTTAGTTCTAGTGGTGAGTTTTTATATTACATAGGTTAATAGGGATAGATATTTTTTATGTATAAACATGTGTAAACTTAAGTAATAAAGCTTATTTTATAATGAAGATTATTTTTTATTAAGAAATATAGAAAAATTAGTGTTTTACATTGATAATAATTTGTCGCCATGTTGGACTGAGCTAGGTCATTGAAAATTATGACTTATGTGAGTTAGGTAGTTAAGTTTAAGAATTAGGTATCAAAATTTTTCTGATTGGTCCAGTAATTGCTTAAGTATACTCATTTGATGATTATCTTTTATATTAAACCTTTGTCTTTTAAAAAACAAGTTTGAACAATGACTGAAGAGACTAATGCTGCTCCAGTGGAACCCGCTGCCGTAGAAGAACCACTCGACTTAGTTCGTTTATCACTTGACGAAAGAATATATGTCAAGTTACGTGGAGATCGTGAATTACGCGGTAAACTTCACGTAATACTTTATATTAAACTTTCTCGTGCCTATTTCTGATAACTGAATTAATTAAACTTTACGCGTGTTATTTTATTAAAATGTCTATTTATTTAAATAAACGCGTTTCTGAATTTGTGAATTTAAAACTTTGATAGGCATATGACGGTCATCTCAATATGGTATTGAGTGAAGTTGAAGAAACTATTACTATTGTGGAAATTAATGATGAAACTTATGAAGAAGTCATTCGTGTAAGTAAATATGGCAGCAACATCATTTGTTCATGTTTCTTGAAAGTATCACTTTATCTGTTTATTTAAATATTTTAGACTGTAAAAAGAACCGTAGAAATGTTATTTGTACGCGGTGACGGCGTTATTCTGGTAATTTTTTTTTTTTTCAGAAATATTTAATATCTTAAAATAATTTTATAATTATTTAATTTAGGTTTCTCCCCCAGTTAGAACTGGTTCATAACAAATGTCCTATTAGTGATTCCATTTTATTTCCGTTGTTTTATTAGAAGCTAGCATTAATCTTTCTTTGAGGTTTTCTTTTTGACTTAATATATAATATTAATAATGTATCAAAGTTGTGATTAATAAATGTAAAAAGTCTACTATCCCTTTCGTAATTCGTATTACTTGAAGCAAATTATGAAAAAACATGATGTAAAAAGAGAAGTATATATTTTAAGTCATTTTAAGTGCTTCATAAGTTGAAATCATAATGGCACAACTAGCTGCTACTTTGGATATTCTAAGAGTTCCGCCTAATTTAAATAAAATCATATTAAAATTAATAATTTGATGTGTGATAATAAGGAAGAAGAAAAGATATTGTTCAAGTATTTACCCCTAAATAACCCTTTATAGCCTTCCTCCCGAAAAATTTGTTTTAATACTTTATGCATACGTGGTCTCTTCACTATTAATAAAATTAAAAATCAATAAGTTGTTTGATCCCTAAAATAAAGGAAAAATTACAATTAACCTACTCTGATCACTTGCTACTTGTCGTCTGGTCTTCGCTACATCAAAAGGCGTTGTCAACGCGGCAGCAATCTTTGGAATAAAAAGAATTGGTAATTAAAAAATGTGAATAAATATTAAATTTTTTATTTGATAAAATTTATCATACCGATCCGGAAGTAGCACCACTTAAAAATGAAACTGCAAATTTATTGTCAATGTTATTTTCATACATATAATTATTTAAATATCTTTTTGTCAATTCATATCCAGTCCAATAAATTGCTTAAAATGATAAATAAAATTAAACCAGAAATAAGATATAAAATGAATTCATAGAAGGTTAATTAATATTCATACCAGAAAATGGTACATCCCGATATAATGAAGGTTCTAAACCTCGCCATAGTGATGAGACACCATTAACCTTAGCCATTTTTTGTATTCCTTTCATCACCTCTTTTAAACCATTTACACCTTCAGGTCCTTGCATTCTTGTACGAAACAATTCTAGTGGTGATATCACAGTAACAGCAATTGCTGGATAAAATTGAAAGATATATTATTTAGTATTAAAGTGTTTATAATTAAAAAACATAATGTACGGGATAACATACTTCTTGCCGATGCCCCAGCAATCAAAGGTGAATAGGTTTCAGAATATTTTCCTTTCCAATTCGCCCATAGTGAATCTCGCAAATAATCATAACCTACGAAATATATTACAGTTACAGGAATAGACATTACACTATTATAAGACATGTATAACAAACATATTAATAAAATATCAAATATAAAAGTTATTATAACCAAAAAAATGAAAACAAAACGAAACTAACAGTGTAGGTGATAATCCTCGCCATAATGATGTAATTCCTTCATGTCGAACAATCTTAACCATTCCATCCTAATTAAAAAACTTGTTAAATATAAGACATATTTGCTTTCGTGAAGAAATCAAAAATTTACCAATGAACCATTAAGATTTTCAGCTATCCGGCGACTAGGAGTTAATGTAGTAGCACCAGCTACAGTACAACTAAGTCTCGATGCTTGATTAGAAGGAACACGAGGCAAATTTAAATGGCAGAGAAATTCTCGTCTTAAATTCCGTGTTGAAAACAAAACTTCGCTACAACAACTTGTACTTGTTAATGAAGTAGGGAACAAACTTTGAGATTGTAACCTAGTTTTAATAACATCAAACGGGGTGGCTAAAAGAATTCATGATTTTTATAAAATGGAATAAAAGGTTAATCAGTTGTCCTAAAATCGCGTAAGAAACATTAATTCTTACTGAATAGCGAAGTAAATAAAGCTCCACTACAAGCCGCAACCATTCTTTTTAAAGGTGTGGCATGTGATCGAGAATCTGTATCATTTTGAAAAGGAGTATTAACTACTGTAGAATCATTATCTAGTCCAACGTTTTCCAAAGAAGTGACCATTATATTTTATTAATGAAAGTACTTATTTATTTTTTTTTATACTTAAATAATAATTTTTTACAAAAAAAAAAAAAAAAAAAAAAAAAATTATTAAAAAAAATTACAACTTCGCAAAGCGCGAAAAAAAAAAAGATTTGCAAATCTACATCAGATTACTAATTATTACATCCGATAATATTTGATAATACATTTTTTGTAACATAGTTACGTAGATCAAAAATAACAGTAGTAATCAAAGGTCCGCCGACTATAAGGTTCGGAAATTATTAAACAAATATGATGATACAAACAGTATAACTTTTTTTAAAAAATGTCGACATAATATAATTTTTTTACTCATTTTTTAAATTTTAATGAATAATGATGTAATGCTTGTATAAAAATAAAAAATTTAATCGTGATACTAAATATTCATATTAGTTTTTTTTATTCAGTAAATCGTAAACCCTATTCACAATACAATTTTATTATTAATCATACTTACATCGTACTTTATACTTATTTAAAAATATCCAATTTAAAATAATAATATATTAAAAGAAATTAAAAGTCTAATCTCTTTAAGATACGGCATATTTACTGGTAAATGCGCCGTAAATAGGCACTATAAAGCATATATTATAAAGCATAAAATAAAGTATGTAAATATCATATTTTTATATCGTTCTAATTATTCATTCTTTTTCCCCTTCATTACTATTAAAATTATTGTTTCATGAAATTTATAATCAAAGTAGTTATTTAAAATCGGTATGGAAACTATAACAAATTCTGTTAAGGCCAACAGTAAAAGTTATGGCATTAATAACATTAACGGCACATTGGGTTTCACACGGTTTTGCCATAACTGTGGCGCAAATGTATCGTTCAGGACTTCAGGTGCTATGTCCTTATACGACGTATATGTCACACAATATAGGTCGTATAAGATAGTATGTCGTACACGTATAAGAACGATACATTTGCCGACCTACATCACTACTCAAAATGTACCGGAACCTTGATATAACGGAACGGATTATAATCTCGATATAACGGATTTTTGACAAATTTTACTAATGGAACGGATGGCACCCTTTATATAAGAACGTCTCCTATTTTTGCTTAACCTACATATTATTTTTATTAATAAATTAACTCTTAAATAGTCACAACTCTATTTAAAAATAATTCAAAGTATTTGAATATTGATAACCTGGGTTAAATCACCCCTTTAAAATATACAATATTTTTTTTTAAAAAAAAAATTATTTGTGTAATTACTCATTTCACCTTATATAGATTTTATTTATTTGGATATTATAGAGTATAATGACCAATTTTTCTTATACTTTTGATAATGTCTCTCATTTTTTATTGTAATCATAATTTACATTTTTTTTTTTTTGAAAATTTGGTCAAAATTATATAATTATATAAAATTTACTAATAGGTTAAATCACTGGGTTAAAATTAGTCTTATAGTAATAATATATTATATAAATAAATAGAACTCCAAACATTTCTAATATAACACATTAGAGTTTATATAAAGTTTATATATATATTATAAAGGTATTTTCAAAATTTTATTATTTTGCATATTTCTTGTTTTTAAAAATTTACTAATTAGATTTAATAAAATTTATGTTGTAGGATTCATTTTAAAAAGAATCTAATGGTAATAAAATTGCATTTCTATTATTAATATTAACTGAATTATTGTAAAAATACATTTTATTATATATTATTTGTAATTAAATATAAGGTATTTAGGATTTTAGAATTTAGACAAATATTCTACTAACTAAATATATTTAATTAGTTGTTATTAATAGGATGGATAGCTGGTGAATATTGTAAATAGATTTTCCTTTTTCATATATTATATAGTAATAAATTATTTTTTTATTAGTATATTAGATATTTTATATATAATATATATACACTACCTAGACAAAAGTAGCAAACCTTCCATTATTGTCAATTACTCAAAATTGAAATTTTAATATATGATAATGTAAATTCCAAAAAATATATATTTAAAATTTTACATTTCTAACTTTTATACAACTATATTAAATTAAAAAAGAAGTTTGGTAATTGATATATTACTTACTAGACAAAAATAGTGAATTTTCTATTTTTATTAATTACTTAAAAATTACATATAATATTAATGCTTAAAATTTTAAAATGTAATAATATAGACTTTAAAGAATATAGGGTTAAATTTTCATACTTTTAATTTTTATACAACTGTATTTATTAATAATTTAAAATTCTTAATCATTAATTAAAAAAAATGAATGATTTTTATTCTTTTAAATATTAATTGTTAATTTGAAAAATAAAAATATAAAAATTCATATACTATTTATACTTCAGAACTATGGCTTTCAAACAATATACAAGTAAAAGTATTTTATTATATAAAATTTTAAAATATGAAAGTACAGTATTGTTATTTTTAAAAATTAAATTTTCTATTAATTTTTTATATAATTCATATAAAAACAAAAACTAGGATAAAGAAATTTAATATATATACAGTGTATATACATTAATTAAGATTCTGTATTATTATATATTAAAATTTCTGTTATTATTATTATGTTTAACTCTTAAATAAATAAGTAATAACAGACTAATTTATAAATAAAATTTTATAAAATAATATAAAATTTAAGCAAATATATTAGATATTAATATGAAAATATTACTATTCACTACTTACCGGATGGCAATTTCAAAAACCATATAATATTAGTTATAAAATTTCTTTACTATTGTAAGTTTTATTAAATCAGTATGACCTATTTATATTAAAAGGCATTATAACTATCTTTTAATTATTTTTTACTTATGGTTTTCCTATTTTCATTTCCAGTTTCTGATCTAAAATTAGAATTATCACCACCTAATAATTTATGTTTAATTGAATTTTTAAATCTTTGAGATACCATACTGGGTCCACGTTGAGCAAGTAATTTATTTCGAGAACAGATTGATGACCAATGACCGGATAATTCAATAATTATTGAATCCAATAATGCTTGGTCTTCTTCTTTTGTCCATGCTCGTTTTTTGCCACGTGAGGCAGATGCTACAATAGGTTGATCCGAAGTTGAATCATCATAAGGAAAAGACGACGGAGGAAGAAAAGGTGAAGGTGACCGTTGATTATTAGACTGATTTGTGATATTTTGTGAAGAATATAGCGAGTATTCTGAAGAAGAATGACGATCCTTTATAAAATCAAATCAAAAAAGAAAAAAAGAAAGTTTAATACTGAAATTATTTTCCATTAAATATATAACATATTATGTTCCAAAAAAAATTACAGATTCGATTTTAATTTTGTCTGTTAAATCAATTATTTCATCGAAACTTTTATATGTTTTCCGTTTTTTAGGCATTGTGTTAAAGAATATTAAAGAAAAATGAAAAAAAAATTTAAATCAAGGAAAAAACAAACATTATATTTATCATGACGAAATTATGACCGATTAACTTTGTATGTGATTTATGTGATTGATTTTTTTAAAAAACTATTATTAATTAATATTTAGTGTTTTTTAAAAAAAAGGTAATTTAATATAATTCAGCAAATCATATTAACGTTACTACAAATATTTCGCCATTATGAACTCCATATAAATTTAAGCAACTTTATAAATGTAAATCATTCACAAGTTTACTAAGAACGGCCAAATAACAGAATTGAAATTGGGCAAATGATTCTACCATAGCAATACGTTGTTGTCTAAGATGTTGAATAACGCTAAATATTAAATCGGTAGGATCACTTTGTTGTAAATCTGGCAATAAAGCCAAGGTAGAATCCACTGTACAAAAAGTTCCAGTCCTACCACATCCTGCACTACAATGTATAACAGTAGGTCCAATATTTCCATTATTTAAACAAGTATAATATTGAATATATTCATTTTTTTTCATAATTAAATTGATAATAGGTTCAGGAGAATTAGGTAGTCCATGATCTGGCCATGCAAGTGATTGTAATTGAGTTATTTGTCTATATTCTGTGTTTAATCCTCCTATTTTTTCAAGTTTTAATGTACGTATATAACAATCTATTCTTTGATCCAAAATTTCAGATTCCAACGTGATTTTTAATCCAATATCTTTAATTATCACGTAATATCCAACACTTTCAGGCCAATAAGTTTCACATTTAATTTTTCCATCCTCAATTTGTTTTGTTAACATTACGATGACATTGGTATTCCGTTCCCAAATCATTAACCAAAAATCTTCGATGGTTTTATTCAGCGGACCTTGAGTCGCAATATACCTTCTAACATTATTTGGTGCTTCAATATAACTTGCATTAATATAATCTGTTTTATATGGTCTTTGTTGTAATAACTTTACTCTATTATGATTAAATGGTAAGATATCACTATATCTATTATAATCCATTGATGAACTATCAAATGCCACGGACATACTGAATGGATCGTTTGGATTATTTGCTGCTTGACGACACCTTGCTACTTCATTTTGATTTAGAAGTTGAAATTTAACTGTTAACGTCTTCTCATTCAAGTTTTCACTGTTCGATAAAAATTGTGGCAAAATAACACGTACTACCGAGTCTTCTGACATCTTTGGGTTTAATTACAAAAATAAATAAAGGTTGTTAACTCAAATAAATCGAAAATAAAGAACAAATTTTACTGATAACTTTAATACTTACGTTTGAAACAAAAACGCGTAATAACATTCACATGGTCAAATATGACGTGATTATGTGACGCGACAGGTTACACGTGACTTATTAATTAAGTATAATTTTCGGAGCGAAGCAAAGGACAATTATATGTCGTCAACTTGCATAGCATCAATCAAACTTATAATTTTGGTAACAATTGTTAATAATGTCACATGATATACGTTTTCAAATTTTGTGAAATAGGAATTCATTGACACTTGCTAAATTTATTCCGATCGCGATTTATTGAAATACAAATCAAAAAAACAATAATATGTGAACGTCAATCGGCAAATCGCGCCTTTTATATTAAAGTTACATTGCTCGTTTGCCAATTTGCGAAAAGTTTTAGCAGAATGCGCCAAAAATAAAATTTTGGGATGATCGAATTTAGTTATCAAATACTGCGACATCCCCGGTCCAAAGAACCTTCTGTGATATTCTATATCTCATGTTATTAAGTGATTAGCTTTTTTTTTACTGGCACGCTCTATGACGATTATTGCGCAACTATTTACCTATTTTGAGTTCAGTTACATCATATTATGTCAAAGTTATTTATATGCTAGTTGAAGAATAGAAATAATTTATTAGATGAAGGGAAAATATTAAATAAGTACCCAGGGTTTTTGATGATTCGATTGTGAGACGTCTGGTCTTGTAATAAAATAGCCCATTCGTATGGCTTTGGTATAGCCAATTATTTTACGCTTTCTTCCTATATTTGGAACGTATGCAAGGCAAGTATGACATCATTAGAACGTTATACGGATCGGACTTTGAATATAGTAATCGAAAAAAAAAATGAAAAATTAAAAACAATGCTTGATAAATCTGTTTTAATCTACGTGGATCGACAATCTTTTATTTATCGATTGAATTGATTGAATCAAAAAAAATTTCTGCATTTTTTTTAGACGCAAAAAAATTTTTTCCGGTTCAATTTAAATCGAATTTTTTGGATTTTTCTTCCTTAATTTTCTCGAAGATAATTTTAATTGTGTACTTTATCCATTTTTATCCATTTTTATTATAGTCGATTTACATTTAAGACGAAAATTCTCCGTTTTCTTTATATTAGTAATTTATTTCTACCCATGGCTTTAATAAATCGTAAAGTTTCTTTGAATAAAATGCTAAATTTTTGTGCCAAATCATTTTCTTGGAATTTTTATAATAAGGAAAAATATTATATATATATATATATATATATATACATCCCTTCTTTTCTTTTTCTGTACGAGGTATAATTATTTTATTTAAATAAAGTCTTTCTTTAGTAATTGCCTACTAAATGAAATAAAAAATATATAAAACATTTTTTTTTTTTTTTAATAAAGAAAGAAAATTGATATAACGTATTCATATATATATATATGTATATAATATATATATACATATATTATTCAAATAAATTCCTTAACGGAGTAAGATATTAAATGTCTTCTCTTGAAACAACGAATCTTGGTGACAATATTACCAAAGTACCAATAAATAGTACGACGACTGTTGAAAAACGTAAGAGTGGTTCACTAACGAAACGTGAGATTGAAGGCGAAGACTCTGAAATGAACTTGTTTCTCTCAGACGAGTCAAGTGGTAATGACCAAGAAATGGACGAAGCAAGCGGTGAAGCAAGCGGTGAAACAAGTGGTGAAACGAGCAATGGTAGTAATAGTAGTAACTCAAAAAAAAGTAACAGTTCCATTTCTACTATGGAAGCATGGTTTAGAGAATTTAATCAAAATACTAAAGAATTGAATAAGAATAATTTTGATGATGATGGTAAGTTAAGGCATAAAAAGATGTCAAATAAGATAAGAATGATTAAAAATCGTTTTGAAATGATTATGATTATTATACGATTTAGATAGCGAAACTCCATATTACGTAAATTCTTATAAAACTCATCCTAAACATCCTAAACATCCCAAACTTGTGTCAAACCAACAGCCATCTTTAATACCAAGACATCAACATTCTCAACGTACTGGGCATCATGCGGTTTCTAATCATGGAAATTTTCATGAAAAATGTGAAGAATCTTCGGGAAGCGATTCGTATCGTTCGGTTATTGATGATTTAACCTTGAAAAGTAGGTTGAAATTGCATGATTTTTTTTTTTTTTCGTTGATTTAATAACTAATACGTGTTCTTTTGTGAAGATCAAAAATTACGTCAAAAACTTCGAAAATTAGAAAGGATTCATTCAAAGTCATTACACAAAGAAAAATTATTTGAAGTACGATATTATCAAATGCCAAGGTTCAGATCCTTTTAACATTATTAATATTAAATTATTTATGTATTTTCTCAGGCTAATCAAATTCTAATTTTTAGAGGAAAACGACATGAGTTAGAAGAATATTTAAGACAATTCGCTGCGCAAGTAAATATTATTTATCACTAAAAAGAAAATATTGTAATAGCGTTCATAACTTTTATGAGTTAGTAACTAATTTTTATTTCACTTTTTTACTTTCTACTTTTTTAGTTATCAACACCCAACTCGAGTTCCACACAAAATTCAACAAATGTGAATGATTCTACAGAAAATTCTTTATCTCTCGATACTTTAAGTATTAAAGCAAGTGATAAATCAAAGATGAAACAAGTTGTTAGGGCAATCGAAAATGTATTTACTACAAAACCACCATTAGATGATCATTATCTCAAAGATCAGGAAGATGCGGATCCCCAAGGATACGTTTACTTGAATCTTTTAACGAACATGGCACAATTACATACAATGAGTGTCACTTTGCCTTTTGTTAAACAAGCTATTCGAACGTTTTCAAACTGTTTAGAATTGAATGAAGATGGTACAAAAGTTCGATGGCGTACGGGTCTAGATCATATTAAGCCTGATCAATTTAGTTTAAGTGGAGGAAGTAGTGAAAATTTATCAAGAAATGAAGGTGTAAGCGAAATTAGTAGTAGCACTGGTGATAAACAAAGTGATTCTTCACCATCGAATCCTTTGTCTGAATCGATTCAAAATTATTCTTTAGATCAAAAAAATTCTGCAAATGCATATATCACACCATCATCTTTAACTTCTTCTAATACTAACAATCAACAAATTAAATCAACCCCTCAAATAACTCATTATCGTCCTGTATTTCTTCACCGTAATGCTAGTTCATCATCTTCATCATCGAATGAAAATAGTAGTGAAAATGATCAACACGATGGTCCCGTTATTTACTATGAAGGTGGTTTATTTTGTACTGATTTTAGCAGAGATGTGATAATGGATGATGATGATAAACCAACAACTTCATCTGGAACTCAATCTTCACCGGCACTTGATAATTCAATCGAAGATGACAATATTGATATCTTTAAGGAGAGATGGAATATACCTCATTATAAAAGAGCGACGAATTCTATTTTAGGTGGAAACAATACTATTTTGATGGAAATAAGTGATATTGGGCAAGAAACAGATGAAAGGTACGTACAATTTTATATCTGATTCATGAGAGTATTCTTATTTATAAAAAATAACAAATTATTTTCTCTGTTTTATCAAAGTTTAACGAAATTATGTGATATTTGTGGTCATAATGATCATTGTTCATTAAGTTGTTCACATATTTCTGTTGATAACACGATGATTGCAGTAGATGATCGTCATAAAGTGAATTCTATAGGTATAAATGATGGATTAAATAAAATTTTAATGGAAAAAGATATCGAGTTTAATCATCAATCAGAAAAAAATTATGGTGAAATTAATGATTGGAATGATCATGTATCTAATTGTATACCAGATTATAAAAAATTACACACAACTAAAGTTCCTGGAATTATTACAGAAGATAATTTTATGTTATTAGTGCAGACTTCTCATCCTCCGGAAAAAAGAATTTCTCGTTCTAAAGAATCTTTAGTTGATAATGAAATAAATTTAAGCTCATCAAGTAACAGTAGTAATAGTAGTAGTACAGATCAAAACAATGAAAGACCACAACAATCATCAAAATCACATAAAATTATTTCAACAAAATTATTTCAATTACCACCTTCTATGAGTCCTCAACCAAGAACTTCGCCACCACCAGGAGTGAGAAGAACTTCATTTGCAACAAGATCAAAAACATCATCCTCAGATAGTGGCGGATCATCTGGTTACGGGTCATCATCATCATCTTATTCGAACAATTTTTCGGAACCGTCATCTTCAGAAACTTCAAGGGATAATTCATATTTATTAAAAAACAATACTTTACTTCAATTATCAAGATCTAATAATACAAATTCAAAATGTTCCCAATATGATGAGATTCAAGATATGGAACTCGACTCTCTTTCATCGGATTCATCTGATCCTTCTCCTTTTATAAATATTGATGCCGATGAGGATGAAGAAGTAGAAGTTAAAGACAATGAAAATAATAAACGTCGTAAGAATCGTGTTGAAGAAAGTGAATTGGGGATGAATTTAAGATTACAAGATGCTGCAATTGAAGAACGTAGAAAATTAGCCGATAAGGCTGCTCCTCAAGAACAACGTACTATGGTAAGTAAAGTTTTCATCAGTCAAAAATATTATATTTGTTCATTTTTCTGGATAATTATAATAATTATTATTGAATGAAACGAGAACAAAAAATATACTAAAATTTATTTTCTAAAAAAAAAAAATTAGTATTTAAAAAATATTATGGCATCTAGTCTTGCTATGATTGAAGCTCTTGGAGATAACAAGAATAGTAACGTTATTGATGATGGTATGGATGCATTACCTACAGCCCCTCTACCATTTTTTAATCAACAATTTAATTTTTCCGAAAGGAATGCTCAATCATCATCATCATCATCATCAAACCTTGGCGTAAATAATTTAAATAATTTAAATGACAATTACAATAATGATGATATTAATTTATGAAATATGTAAAACAAATTAAAATTATGATATGATTTTTCTTTTTTTTTTGAGAACTTTATTGTACATATTTTATTTCATGTATGTTATAAAAAAAAATTAGAATTAGTTTATTTTGGGCCATGAGGGACATATTTTCTGCATGATAGATTTATTAATAAGATTTCCTTCTAAATTATTTATTTATCAGCAGTATATATATAATATATAATATATATTTGTGGTTTATCTAGTAAGAATTTTCTTAGACATCAATTTTAACAATTAATAATAATCATAATAAGTTTTGTTATTTAAAAAAAAATAAAAATTATTAATTAATTTTATTAATTAATTGAAAAAAGCTGAGAAAAGCTAAAATACTTTTTTTTTTATTTTTCTTGATTACTATCAAAAAAAAATCTTAAGATTGCATCGGATCCAAATTCCAATACCTAATAAATCATTTTTTAAATGATGTCAACCTTTTTAATTATTATAGCAAAAAAAAAAAAAAAGAAAAAAAGGAAAATTTTAATTACCTAACACGAAAATCATCCCTAATAGAAAAAAATTTTGATTTAATAAATAATTATTTAAAACATCGTTAATTTTTTGAAAGAATAAATTAAATTAAATTAAATTAAAAAAAATTACCCGCAACTCATAAATCCTGATTCTGTAGGTGAAGCGGCAACATATCTAACAATTCCTGTATGACCTTTTTTTTTTAAAAAAAAAAAAGGAAATAATTACAATTAATTAACTTGAATTAATTTAATAAATAGTAAAAAACTTACCAGACCAACGTGTAAGTAATTTTCCAGTACGTGAATCCCAACAAATTATAGAATTATCACTTTCATCACTACTAATAACATAATCTTCTTCACACAAAAAAGTAGATTGTACATGATTATTCTATAAATAAATAATAATAAAAAAAAAATCAATTTTTTTTTTTCAAGCATTTCTGAAAAAAAAAACTACATAACAATATTTTTTTTCTTACTCGATGAACAGCCCCTTCATAAGTTACAATACATTTTCCATTATTAGCATCCCATAATTTGGATGTAGAATCGCAACCACTAGAAAGTACGTATGCCCCAGATTTGGAAAATTCTACACTTGAAACTGCTTGTCCACTATGAGCATTATCTATCGTTTGAATACAATCTCCATTTTCTCCTTCCCATATCTTTATACTACCATCAAGTGAAGAAGTAACGAATTTCCCACCATTTGAATTCCATCGAACCTATCAAAATTTTAAAAAAAGAGAATTATTAGGAATATTTAGATTTTAATGTTCAAATAAATCGATTTTATAATGTTAAAAATTACATTTAACGCGTTAATAATAATTGTCTACCTTACCTTAGTTATACTTAATCTATGATTGGATTGTGAATTAGGTGGAATATAACATTTAATATTTTGAACATCCCAAAATCTGATAGCCTCATGATCGGTACCTATAATAAAGAAAGTAAAAATTTATTATCATCAATAAGAAATCCTAATTCCCCAGATAAATAAAAAAAAAAGACCTGCTAGCATATATTCTCCGGTAGGATGAAAATCAATAGATCTGACTGGATATTTATCCTGTTATATTAATGTTAAATATCGAGAATATTAATTAGCTTTTTTTCATAATAATTAATAATTAATAAAATTAATATCAAAGAAATATCATTATAATTTTTACACTGACCCGTAAAAATCGAAATGATCGTTTAATTCCTTGTGTTGCAATGTCAAATAATTTTATATTACGATCATCCGAACATGAAGCCAATGTAAGTCCGTTTGGATGAAATGATAGATCATTTACACGCTTTTAATTTTTGAAAAAAAAAACGAGGTTAATATGGTTAGTATCTAATAAATAACATTATTAAAATGAATTTTTAAGTATTAAATCATCTAACTAAAAAGATCAACACAAGAATAATATTTTGTATAATGAACATTGTTGACAGTTTATAATAATCAGGTAAAAAAAAAATAAAGTAGAAGCCTTACACCAGTATGATCATATAAAGTCCTTATAACGGGTCTATCTTCATCTGAATGACTTTTCATCTTGCTTGTATCAAGAACCTTAAGTGATGAATCAGCCGAACCAGTAGCCGCAAATTTTCCTAATAAAAAATTATCATCAAAACTATTTAAGTACTATTGCCATCACCGCTATTTAATTTGATTAATAAATACCAGAAAAAAAAAACCACAAAATTATGCACCATCTTTCTTAAATCTTACACATGTGGCTGCAGCTCGATGAGTTGTTATATACCAAAGATTATAATTTGGAGTCTGTTTTGGTTCTATAAGAATTTTAATTATTAATAGTTCACATCATTAATTTCTAGGAGTTCATATAATTAGGAGTTCATATCATTAATGATATATATTAAATTACCATAATTCGTTTCAGGATCTATTTCAGTCAAATGTTTTGTAGGGATATCTTCACTTTGGATTTCATCATCAGAATAAGATATATCATCAACTATTACAGGAATATCATATTCATCATCATCATCTTCATCATCATCTAAAAAAAAAAGAAAAAAAAAATAATTTTAAATAATCATGTTTATTAAAAAAAAAATATACATATTAAAGAAAGATATATAAACCTTCATCCTTTGACGAATATGTTGCAGCATAAAGTAAATCAGATAATTCTGTACTAGCATTTTGATCCATAGGAATATTTGATTCTTCTGTTAAAGTTTGAGCAATTTCTGTATATCCATAATAACGTAATTGACTAATTAAATGGCAAAATATAAAAGAAAAAAAAGAAAGAAAGAAGCAAAGGAATAAATCATTAAATCATTAAAAAAGGAAAACCGTTTTTTTTTTTTTTTGCTTATAGCTTTATCACTTTATTTAAAAAAAATTAC
Organism: Oehlia diaphana; assembly: GCA_003833135.1. NCBI lineage: Eukaryota > Fungi > Glomeromycota > Glomeromycetes > Glomerales > Glomeraceae > Oehlia > Oehlia diaphana. Next base: position 96,884 of record QZLH01000127.1, on the reverse strand, counting down.
TTTAAAAATTACATATTAATATTTTTTTTTTTTTCAAGATGAAAGAAAAAAGTGTGTTGATAATTAATTATACAAAAAAAATTAATTCAGATATTTCTTTTCATCTCAATTAAACTTTTTGAACTGAAAAATATTTTAAAATGGATCAATAAAATTTTATCAAAAATAAAAATTATTAACCATTACGTATAAAGGAAGTCAATAGTACTTCTTCCTATTATCCTACTTCAACTTTTCTCTCTCTATAATTTCTCTTGTATATTCACTTTAACTCTTGTCTACAACCTTTCTACATAACCAAATAATCTCAAAAAAACCAATCCAAAACTATAATTTCAATTTCCAAAGTAAAAAATATTTCTACTTTCTCAACCCAAGATATTTTCAACCCTTTTAAAAAGGTTAAGTAGGTTAAATAGTTCGTTTTAACAACTCACCTAGTGATTAAAGAGAGGACATCCTCACGATCCAAACTCTGTTGTTCTTCCATCTTTTTTTTGAATGATTATACTGCGCAAATCTCCAACTGCGGGAATTGAAAGAGAAAAAAGCGGAGGAATAGAAATAAAAAGTTAAGTTGAAGAGAAAGGTCAAAATATTTGCACTCCTTTTATAATTTTTTCTATCCTCTTATGCCAAGCCACCAGCCGGTTTAAGCCACCCGAAATTTTATACTATTCCGCCTATTCGTTCTTTTAATTTTAAGCTTTATCAATGCAGCGGCCGTTGCAATTCTCTTGACCGGTTTCCAGGTTATCTAGAAAAATCTACCAGGTATTTGGAATACTTTTAAGAATTTTTTTTTTTTTGATAAAGACGCAGCGAGAGAAAAATTTAGAGATAATCTATACGCAGCTTTCGAATTTTACGCAGCAGATCAAAGAAACATATAAAACATTTGATTTTTTCACATAGTACTGATGATATATAAACTTATACACTACTTGAACGATCAAATTCAAAAAAAAATGTAAAAAAAGATTTTTTTTTTTTTAAAAGGTCAATAACGATAAAATAATTTTTTTCTTTCTTTTATTAATTTTCTCTATATATAAACATTCTCTCTACGTTCTCTAAAATTATTATTATTTTTTTTTTTTTTTGATCAAAAAAAAAATTCACAAAATATATACATATATA
>QZLH01000127.1:27661-91480 GCA_003833135.1 Oehlia diaphana | reverse complement strand
ATCATGGGATATATATATATTTTTTTTTTTAAAAAAAAAAAAAAATATTTTTGTACGAATTAAATTTAAAAAAAGAAAAAAAAAAAAAAGAACGGAAACTAAATTTTTTTTTTTTTTAAAAAAAAAAAAAAAAAAAAAAAGGTCCAATTTTAAAAAAAAAAAAAATTTTTTTTTTTTTTTTTTTTTTTGATACTTAAGAAATTATACTATTACTATTACTATTTCTTGTACGAAGAAAAAGAAGAAAAAAAAAATTAGAAACTTTACGTTTTAAAAATACTTTTTTTTTTTTAAACTCTTTAATAAAGAGTTTAAAACTTGTTTTTAAAGGAATCAAATACCAATATGCAGAGGAGCAAAGAGAAACTAAAATGTTTTCTGAGGAAATTTTTTTGATTCAAAAAATAGCTACTATATTTATACACAAAAAAAATCCCCTTTACTAACGAGACAAATAACATATTTAAGTTTATAATAATAAAATAAAATTTAAAGTAAGATAAGCATAAATAAACTCATTTATATTCATGTAAGATCAACATATTTTTTTAATAACTTTTTCTTCTTTTTTTTTTTTTTTTTATTTATGTATTAATAATATAAAACAGATTGCATTTATTTTATTGTGATTTTATAATGAGTTTGTGTAATTTTATTGAGTTCTGTGTAATAAGAATTCAAATTTGGAGAGTCAAATGAAATGATAATAAATTCTGTCAATAACCCAATATATTTGTGATTAATTAATTAATCCCGCAGTAGTAACTTTCTTTAATAAGGTTTAAAAAGTTTACTTTTTCAAAAAAAAAAATAAACAATGACACAAAAGAAAAATAATTTTCCTATTCTGTAAAGTCAAAGCAAACCGACTCTTATCTCTCTTAGCATTTCTTAATATGTCCCTTACAAGAAATAAGTTAAAAGATAATTTTTGGCTAAGGGAGAAAAAAAACGCCGAATGGGTAATTGTTAGTTGATTCATGGAATTTAATTACGTGAGATTAATTTTTTCGATATTTTTTTTTTTTTTTATTCTTTGCTTATCTTTATTTTTTTTTTTTGATCCCGATTCAAGAAGTAAAAAAAAAAAAAAATTAAAAAAAAATATATATATATAAATATATATTAACAATTAAAAAGTATATAATAAATAAAAAAGTAATTAAGATATTAAATTATTTTTTTTTTTTTTTTATTTAGCGCCAAGGATAATAGAAGACTAATTTAGAAAATTGTTGAGAATCTTCTTCTTTCAAAAGTTGTATGCATTATCGGAATTCAAATTCCGGTTGAAACAATTAAGGAGGTCAAATTAAAGTCCCACGGTAGGACGCCCATGGTAGGACGCCCACGGTAGGACGCACCAAATGACACCAATGACACCATATAAACAAAATTTGCACATTTTGACGCAACTTATAAGGAAATAACATGGACGTAACTTGCCCCAACGCCTATTAAAATGTTACACTGCCTAATAAAGTTTAATGACCCCAGCCAGAGAATCAGAGAAATTATTTGACGCCCGATAATATTAATGGGGTTATTTGCATTACTGATTATGATGATAATGAGTCATGAAAAAAAAAAAATTTAGACTCGCACCAATAAAAATTAAAAAACTTATCTATCTATACGTGAGAAGTCGGGAGGGTCAATTGACTTTATATCGAAACACAACATAAATTAAATTAATAATCCAGACCTGATCTGATAAAAAGGAAATTTTTTTAACAGTTTGGAATATCATAACCAAGGAAAGAAATATGCGAATAGAGAATGAACGGGAATTTCCTATTATTGAAAATGGTTACAAGTGGGTGACAAGTGTCAGATCATGCCGTGGCTAATATTTTAATGTGATGGAAACGATCAACGGAATAAATATCATTTGACAAATATAAACAATTTAACAGATTTGGTTTAGTGTAAAATTTCAACGGAGTTTTAGTTTCCAGCAAAACCTGTTCCAATAAATCTCTTCCGATCTTTATTATTATTTATTATTATTATTATTATTATTATTATTATTATTATTTATTTTAGGTGCGGGATGAATTGGTTGAATTCCCGCAGTATTCCATTCAACATCTTATCTATTACACAAGGTTTATAATTTGGTTAAACTTTGAGGGCTAATTCCGGAATGTAATTGAGTCATAATAACTAATTCTTATCTTCTGCGGATCTAAATTCTCCAGCCACCCCCACATTTCGTTTTCAATGAAATTTTTTTTCTTTTTTTTCTTTTTTATTTCCTGCTGGGAAAAAAAAATAATTTGAGAAAAAATAAAAAAAAATAATTTTTTTCCGGTGTTACTTTGTAACAAATAAAAATTAAAAATTTGTTTCACTTTAATTTTTTTTTTTTTTTTATTATTATTGTACTTTTGTTTTAAACTAATAACTTTGGACAACGAATCTTTTAATTTTGCGTGTTTATTTATTTTTTTATCTTAAAATGATACTTTTTTGTGTAAATTTCGTTATCATCGTTCCATTTTTTCCAATTGATTCTAAAATATTATTATTAATAATTACGCATGTATTGTAGATTACGTTGCATTTATTTATGTGATTATAATAACGATCATGGGATATATATATATTTTTTTTTTTAAAAAAAAAAAAAAATATTTTTGTACGAATTAAATTTAAAGAAAGAAAGAAAATAAGAAGAACGGTAACTAAATTTTTTTTTTTTTTTTATACTAAATGGGAAATCTCAAGAGCATAAAAGAATTAAAATAAAATTTGTTTGTTTTCAAACAAATAATACTTTTTTACCATTGTTGGATTTTGGAAATTTGGCTGATTTTTTTACTTTAGGAGAATGGTTAAACCGGAACCCGTTTTATAATGATATCGGTTGAATTATTATTGTAATTTTTCCCTTTTATCTTTCAATTATCAGATTTCAATAGGTTGACAACCAACTTTTTGATAGTAGATCATTTTCTAAAATAATATTTACCTTTCTTACTAAAACTAAATTGGAAACAATATTGTGAGAAAAGAAATTTTTCTAAAAGAAACACCAAGTTTTTAAATTACACGTGATATTACACTTCATGTGATATTAAAAAAAGGCGTAAAATTTGATTTTATCACATTATCACTTTATAGTAAAAAAAACTTGTACATTTCTTGTTTAATTTTCTAGGCATGAAATATATTAAATAAGAAATCATTCTCTTTTTAATTATTGTGTTTCATATTTTTAGTTATTAAATAAACTATATTTGTTTTTTAAGCCACAAAATTTAAGGGAATATTTAACTATAAATTAATTAAATAAAAAAGGATTATTGAGTTACACACACGTGATATTTAATACGCGAATTACCGAATAGTTAAATCGATATTGGATATTTAACAATGAATGAAAACGGGTCATAGCGGAAATAAACGATTTTTATTGGTATCAATAAAAAAGCCAAGTTTGGATAATTTCTTCGGATATTACAGAATTACGTTATATACATTTTACTTGAAAAATATGTGAAACATACACGTAAACGATAAACTTGTAAAGGGTTATATATATAAAGATAATAATTTCTTTTGCATGCATATTTACTCATTGGGATTAATTCGGGTTTTCCTATTCTTTTATTAAGTTTTTTCACGGCATTTCCGATTCTCCTTTTTTTTTTTTTTTTTTTTTTTTTTTTTTTTTTTTTTTTTTTTTTTTTTTTTTTTTTTTTTTTTTTTTTTTTGTTTTTTTTTTTTTTTTTTTTTTTTTTTTTTTTTTTTTTTTTTTTTTTTTTTTTTTTTTTTTTTGAATGATTTACTATTTACGCTTTTTGTACGATTTGATTAACGTAATAATAACCACGCGATAAATTAAAAAAAGGTCACACATAATAAAAATTTTTTTTATTCAAATTTTTGTTGATGGGAATAAAAAAATTTTTTCTTTTATTTTATTTTACGAATAAAGGAATCAAGAGAATTAACGAAGAATTCTTATTTGTGCAAAAGAAATTCATTTTACGCATCCAGTGTTACTCTAATCGTCTGTTTTTTTAATAAGTTAACTTTTATATTATATTTGTTTTTTTTTCGTGTTTATCAATTATAATTTACTTTAAAATATATATTTATATATACTGTATACGACACGTTTCGAAACGATGTAGATCATCAATTTTCTCCTTACAGTAATTTAATGTAACCTTATAATTGATTATTTATTATTTTATGTATATTATAATATAATGATATACCCATGTTACATATACGCGACACGATCATTCCAGAATCCAGACTTTTAAATGATCAAGTATATAAATAGTAAAACTGGTGCAAGATTTTTTTTTGTTCACCATTCTTGGCCAATTTTTATAAATTATTTTTTAAGTTTATATGCAATATTACGTGTAAATGATGGCACCATTCTGACAAATATTAAATGCAAATAAATTATTATTATTTTATATATATATATATATATATATATATATATATTTTATTATATATATTTTTTTTATTTTATTTATGTATTTTTTAATTTACCAGGTTTTCGAATTTTTTCATTATTATTATTAAGTACACAGGTTATATGCCTTAAGGATAATTGCTGCAAGGAATTCAAATGTAACTTTAAAATGTATTGTTTTTTTAAAATGTCGATAATTTTTGTTAACCATAATTGTATACATAATACCCTATAATCCTATAATCCTGTAATCCTATCCTATAATCTTATAATCTTATATGTCCGTCATCCCGTCGACAATGCCGTCATTCCATTGACTTGACGCTCTTTTTGTTAGCATTGTTCTGATGTCCTTTAAAAATATTCGGTGCATATTTTAAATGATTTGACATTTACGTAATATTGTTGTAGTTGTTGTAGTACATCCTTCCGCAGAAGCAAAAGATAAGATCCCGCAGTTATTTTTTTGTTCGTTATCACAGTTTCACAATACAATAATTTTAACTTATTTCCAAAAATGTATCAATAAAGGAAGAAGGTTTTGTTTAAATTTCATTGGTTTTTTTATCTTTTTAATATATATTTATAGATATCACAACTTTTTAACCGATTATTCGGTAATGGTTTCATTTTAGGATTAGACAAAACTTTAATTAACATTTTTTTCTGATAAGAAGTGTTCGTTTCTTAAATGGATATGAATAAAAAAAAAAAATTCGATAGATACTTTCTCATTGCCACAAACATGCACCACAATAACAACAATAACAGTGGAAAGTTTCATGTCAGCATGTCTATTCTACCGTGGCGTTCTTTTCATGCAAGCCACACACTCTATACTTGTTCTTAAAAGAAGTTCTTTCTTTTTTGTATTATGTTACAAGTGTTACATAGTACATACCATGGTACAATTGGTATATATCACTAATGTATCATGTATCACATGATTAATTGGGCTTCATTTGTTGTATCAACTAATGTAGGCCGAAATTATCAGCATATGACCTTTGTCGTTAACGTTTACGTATTAACTTACGTATACTTTTTTATTATTATCAAAGTTAATTGATATTTCTTATCAGATCTTCACTCTTTCAATATCTTTTTCAAACATGGTAACTAAACTTGAGCAACCAAAAGGTGGTTTCAATTTTGATAATTATCAAAGGTATATTTGATATATTTTACTCGTCTTTTACTTGCTTCATATTTATGATCTTTTTAAGTATTAATTTTTTAATATTTTAAAAATTTTTAATTTTTGTGTTTAGAAATGTCGCTCTCGAAAAAAAAGGTATTACTTTCCCCAAAATGACTAAAACTGGTACAACAATTGTTGGACTGATCTATAAGGTTTTAACATAATTAATGTAATTAATGTATTACTTTTTAATTTATAATTAAATTAAATTAATTTTTTTTATTTCGAATTAATCAATCATTCGCGTAAATTTATGTAATTTATGCTTTATAGGATGGTATCTGTCTTGGTGCTGATACTCGTGCAACTGCTGGTCCAATAGTAGCTGATAAGAACTGTGAAAAAATTCATTATCTTGCTCCAAATATGTATTGTTGTGGTGCTGGTACTGCCGCAGATACTGAATTTACTACCGCTTTAATTAGTTCTCAGTTGGAATTACATAGATTAACCACCGGTAGAGAAGCTCGTGTCGCCACTGCCTTAATAATGTTAAAACAAATGCTTTTTAGATATCAAGGTCATATTGGTGCCGCTTTAGTACTTGGTGGTTATGATGTAACCGGTCCTAATTTATACACCATACATCCTCATGGTAGTACGGATAAATTACCTTACGTTACTATGGGTAGTGGTTCTCTGGCTGCTATGGCTGTATTTGAAAGTAAATGGAAAAAAGATTTGGAGGTAATTTGAAATTTTGATTTGATAATATTTTTTTTAAAAAAAGTTTTTTTTTTTAAATTATTGTCATTTTATTAGCGTCAAGAAGCAATTGATCTTGTTAGGGAAGCCATTGAATCCGGTATTTTCAATGATCTTGGTTCTGGATCAAATGTTGATGTTACTGTAATTGAAAAAGGTAAAATAGATGTATATAGAAATTATGCAAAACCTAATGAACGTGGAGTAAAAGAACAAAGTTATAAATTTAAGCGTGGAACTACTGGTACGAATTATTATTATTATTATTATTATTATTATTCAAAATTATTAATTAATTATATTAATTATATTAATATTATTTTTAATAAATAATAGCGATTCTCAAGGAATCAATCAGAGACATTGTTGCTATTACAGAAGGTATTGAAGAGATGGATATTTCATAGAAGGTGGTTTACATTCTTTTCTGTTTAATAATGATGTTTGTAAAAAAAAAATTGTATCAATTCAGTAAGATCAATGATGATAAAATTAAATAAAAATAATTTTAAATTATAGGAAACAAAAATCTATGAAGTTATACATATTTAGAATTCGAATGCAAGTTGAAACATTAAAATTAAAAGTTACAATACAGTTAAAACAATCAACAGTGACGTCACTTATATAATAATTGTTTTTAACTATTTTTTAAACAAATGAATCGAACATTTTGATCAAATGAATTCATTACTAACCAACTAGTTTCTATATTATTACCTTATCAAAATTTGAGACCTATTACGATAACAATGATAACAATGAATAAAAATGCTTTTTTCTTGACATATAACTGATGTGGGATTTGCCATCATGAGTATATAATTTAAATAATTGGTTTTTTCATAAAGAACTAAATTTAAAAACTGTTTGTAGTTAAAAACGTTTTGTAAAAATTAGGTAAATTTGGTAAATTTTTTTGTAGAAATTAGATTAATGCACGTGAGTCAAATTGGTTCAAATCAATAATTTATTAGGATCGACAAATATATAAACTTCCGTGATTTCATTACAATTCATAGTTTTTTTTAACTCGAGACGTGTTTATTTATAAGAAAATAAATTAATCATGAAAGAGCAAATTCTCGAGCAAGCTCCACGAAGAATGTAAGTGTAAGTGTTCTGTAGTTTTTATACTTGTAAAATAAATTCTAAACTAGATATATATATACATATTTTATATATATATTTTTCTACCTTTATCCTTTCTTTATCCTTTAGTAAACATATTCAATTTAGTGTTCTTTCTCCTCAAGAAATCGTCAAAAATGCTCAATTAGCAATTACGCATCGCGATCTTTTTAACGATAATCGAAAACCCATGGAGAATGGCGTTCTCGATACGCGATTGGTATGTTTCAAACTTCAATCAATATGATTTTGGTTGTTAATTTATCTAATCTTTGTTTGATATCTCACCTAAAAACTTTTTAACTGATACTAAAAGGTAAAAAATGTTTATAGGGAACATCGGATCATGACACGTTGTGTCAAACATGTGGAGAAAAAATGGCTCAATGTATCGGTCATTTCGGTTATGTTAAATTGATATTACCAGTATTTCACATTGGATATTTTAAGGCCGTAATAAATATGTTGCAAAATATTTGCAAGGTAAATAAATGATTATTCTTTTTGAAATTTTCTGTTTGATATGGTCTTCTTTATTTATAATTTGAATGTTGATCTTAAGTTTTATTAATCCTGTTTTTACGCGTTTTAGACATGTAGTCGAGTTTTACTAAACGAAGATGATCGTCGGTCATATCTGAAACGGATAAGAGCTTCTAGAGAGTCATCTGCGCGTCAAAAACTCGAAAAAGCTATAAATACTTTATGTAAAAAAGAAGTAGATTGTCCACATTGTGGAGCAATAAATGGATCTGTCAAGAAAGTTGGTGCACTCAAGATCGTTCATGAAAAATTCAAATCAAAGAAAGCACATGAAGAGCACGAAAAATTCAAGAGTACATTTAATAATGCGATCGAATATACACCAGATCTTAGACCTCATTTACATAAAGCACAAGAAGATTTAAATGCCATGAAAGTTCTTGACCTTTTTAAAAGGATTTCTGATGATGTTAGTATGATGTTTTATTATTGATTTATGTATAAATTATTTAATTAATAATTCAAATATATTTCATTTATATAAATTTAGGATTGTGAATTACTTGGATTAGATCCTCAAAACGCGCGACCAGAACTTTTTATATGGCAACGCCTTCCAGTACCACCTGTAGCGATTCGTCCTTCAATTGCGCAAGATAATGCTAGGTGAGAGATTTTTGTAAAAAAAAAAAATTGTTTAATTATACAAAATACAATTTAAAAAGGCCATGCTCAATTGAAATAATTTTGATATTATTAGCACAGAAGATGATTTGACGGTGAAATTATCAGAAATCGTCCAAACAAATACTAATATTACAGCAGCGTTAACTAAAGGAGTAACTATAACACAACTTATGGTACTGTTATAATATTTCTTTATACTCTTCGATTGGAATAATAATACGTATAAATATATTTATTTTTTTTTGTTCATCGTTTATATCATTGTTTATATAGGAACAATGGGATTACTTACAATTAACAGTTGCCATGTACATACATAGTGAAATGCCAGGATTAGGAAATATGGCGGTAAATGTCGAATTTTTTTAGTTTCTTATTAATAAATTGATCGGTGTAGTCTATTGTTGTGAATAGCAGAAAAAGAGTTGTCAATAGTTTAAGGCTGAAACTGAATGAACATATGACCATTCCGGCCAAAACTAAGAGCAATATTATAAGCTTTTATATGTCGTAAATATGGGAGCTTTCTTTGTTGAATCTTATTGTTGATAAAAGTTTTTTTTTTAAAAAAAAAATTAAAAGGGTATAAAACCAAGTAGAGGATTATGTCAACGATTGAAAGGCAAACAGGGTAGATTTCGTGGAAATTTATCTGGGAAACGTGTTGATTTTTCTGGGCGTACAGTAATTTCACCAGATCCGAATTTACGGATTGATGAGGTATGATTAAACATTTTCTTTTCAATGGTCTTTACTCTTTAACTTGGATTATATCTAATATATACACATTTTTTTTTCTTTGCTAGGTTGCTGTTCCAGAACTAGTAGCAAAAATTTTGACTTATCCGGAAAGAGTATTTGCACATAATATTGATAAGTTGCGTCAGTGTGTAATAAATGGTGCCGATGTTCATCCTGGCGCCAATTTTGTTAAGCATAAGTCTGGAGGGAAAAGGTTTCTTAAATATGCTGACCAAGCATCAAAAGATGCTTGTGCTGCCGAGTTACAAATAGGAGATGTTGTAGAGCGACATTTAAGAGATGATGATGTTGTCTTATTTAATCGTCAACCATCTTTACATAAACTTAGTATAATGGCCCATTATGTAAAGTATTATAAAAAACAAAAATATTGTAATTTTTCTATGTTTATAATTTTCAATGAATATAAAGTATTAAATTTAAAATTTATTGATAGGTTCGAGTCAAACCATGGAGAACTTTTCGTTTTAATGAATGTGTTTGTAGTCCTTATAATGCAGATTTTGATGGTGATGAAATGAATCTTCATGTACCTCAAACTGAAGAAGCTCGAATTGAAGCAATAGAGTTAATGGGCGTAAAAAACAATTTGGTTACACCTAGAAATGGAGATCCTATCATTGCTGCAATTCAAGATTTTATCACATCATCATACCTACTTACAAAAAAAGATGTGTTTTATAATCGAGCACAGTTTACACAAATTTGTTCATATATGGCAGATGCTGATACGCATATTGATATACCTCCACCTTCAATATGGAAACCAATGAAACTTTGGACAGGGAAACAGATTTTTAATGTATTAATGAGACCAAATAAGAAATCGTCAGTTTTAGTTAATCTTGAAGCCAAAGGACGTTCATTTGACAAGAAAGAGGGTAGAATTCCCGATTTTTGTCCAAATGAAGGTTACGCTGTCATTCAAAATAGCGAGATTATGTGTGGTTGTATGGATAAAACTTTGGTAGGAGATGGTAATAAACATTCATTATTTTATACGATACTCCGTGATTTTGGATCATTAGAGGCTGCTAGTGCAATGAATCGTTTATCTAAGTTATGTTCACGGTGGTTAGGTAAAGTTTAATTTATATATTATTAATATATTCTTGATTTTTATTAATATATAATTTTCATTTTATTAAATAGCTAACAGAGGATTTTCAATTGGCATAAATGATGTGCAGCCTGGTGAAAAATTAAGAGAAAGAAAAGAAGAACTCATTGGAATGGCAAACAAAAGATGCAATGAACTCATTGAGCAGTCTAAATTAGGTTTGATAGAAAATCAACCTGGTTGTGATGAGGAACAGACATTGGAGGTGATTAAAATATTTTGTTTCAACATTATTAAACATATATGTTAAATTTTATTTATTTAATAGACTCATATATCCGGCGTTCTATCAAAAGTTCGTGATGATGCAGGTCAAATTTGCATGACAGAACTAAACAAATATAATGCACCTCTTATTATGGCAACCTGTGGTTCAAAAGGTATCAACAAACTTATGTATTAATAGCATTAATGGCGTTAATAGCTTTATGTTTCGTCAATCTTTTCTGATCTGTAGAATGTTCCCAGTATTAGCGACATGGTTGTAAATTGTAAATATTAATTTAACATGATACGCTCTATAATTTAGGTTCAAAAATTAACGTATCTCAAATGGTTGCTTGTGTTGGTCAACAAATTATTAGTGGTAGCCGAATTCCTGATGGATTTCAAGATCGTTCTTTACCACATTTCCCAAAGCATTGTACGTATGATGGATTCAAATTTCAGAATTCAAATATTATTTATTTATAATAACCATTTTATATTTTATAGCAAAGACACCAGCAGCTCGAGGTTTTGTTAGGAACAGTTTCTATAGTGGTTTGTCTCCAACAGAGTTTTTATTTCATGCCATTTCCGGTCGTGAAGGTCTTGTAGATACTGCTGTCAAGACTGCCGAAACTGGTTACATGCAAAGGAAGTTGATGAAGGTATTTATGTGTATAATAAATATATCAACATATTTCTGATGTCTTATTTAATAGTTCTAAATATAATTTTCTATATAGGCTTTAGAAGATCTGACAATTCATTATGATATGTCGGTACGAAATTCATCAGGTGGTTTGGTTCAATTTTATTATGGTGATGATGGTTTAGATCCAGCTTTTCTTGAAGCAGAAATTCTTCCGGTGGACCTTAAACGTAATTTACAACATATAATAGTATGTATCTTTAAAGTTATGATTTATTTTATAAATTCTTCTATTTATTGAATTTTTAATCAATTTATAGAATATAGTTTCATGGGGTAACGATAAAGTACTGTTACCATATGAAATCCGAGAAATAACAGATAGTATTTTGGAAAGTGATAAATTTGTGAAATTATGTACTCAATCCTATATTGAATCTTTGAGTAAATTTGTTCAACAAGAACTTGTTAATAAATTAAGTTCTATACGAGAATCATATGGTTTAATGAGAGGAGATTATAGACTTAGTGAAGAATATGGAGATCTTGATGATGCAGTTTATAATATTATGGGTTCAAGTAACTATAATTATATTTGATAATTATATTTGATTTATCAATTCATTTTAATTTTAATTTTACAATTATTTGTCTAAATTTAAGATCCTGTTAAGGCTGTTGTAAATCACAAATTAAAAATTACTGAAAAACAGCTTCGAAGGTTTTTAGATACTTGTTGGACAAAATTTATGAGGGCAAAGATTGAGCCAGGTAAAATATTGCCTTTTTTTCTTGTTGATAAATCCTTTTAAAGTTTCATTATATATTCAAATTTTGATAATATGGAAATTTTAGGAACGGCTGTTGGAGCTCTTGGCGCGCAATCCATTGGGGAACCAGGAACTCAAATGACGCTGAAAACTTTCCATTTTGCTGGTGTTGCATCAATGAATATTACTCTTGGTGTTCCGCGTATAAAGGAAATTATTAATGCATCTAAAACAATTAGTACACCGATCATTACTTGTAAGCTTGTCAATGATACTGATGTGAAATCAGCTAGAATTGTTAAAGGACGTTTAGAAACAACATATCTGGGTGATGTAAGTTATACTTAATTATTTAAATATTCGTTTATTTATTTTTGAAATATTTTTTTCTAATTATTTATATTTCAGATTGCAAAATATATTGATGAAATTTATGAACGTGATCAATGTTTTCTTGCAATTAAGTTGGATTTGGAGGCAATACAAAAATTACAGGTTTACTATGATCAATTACAATTATAATGAAATTTTATTTATTTAATTACAATTTATTAATATTATTTATTTTGTTTAATTTTTTTGTAGTTGGAAACAAATATTAAGGAAATAGCACGTGCAATTATTGATAATCGTAGCTTAAAGCTTGAAGCTGTAAGTATATGATTCGAATATCATTGTTTTTTAATACTGGTCAAAATTATTTTTAACATGAATAACTTTTAAACTTTAGCATGGAATTCGTGTAGTTTCAGATGATGAAATTGACATTTATATTTCAGATAAAGAAATGTCAAAAGATCCATATTGTTTATATTATAGGTTACAAATTTTAAAACGAGCCCTGCCTAAAGTTATAGTAAAAGTAAGACATGTTAAATATGTTTCAAGTGGTACTAATAAACGATATAGTAATCCAACTTTTTTTGTATATAAAGGGAATACAGACTGTTACGAGAGCTGTAATTAGTGAAGGCAAGGGAGGAAAGAAATTATTGTTAGTTGAAGGATATGGACTTCGTGAAGTTATGACAACCGAAGGTAAGTTGATAATTAACTTTATTTGATATAATGAACATAAATAACATTCTTGCATTATCATTTATCTAAATAGGTATTGTTGGTATTGAAACAACAAGTAATAATATTAATGAAGTGCATAAAGTTCTTGGTATAGAAGCAGCTAGGTAGAATAAATAATTCCGCATAATTCTATCTCTATTATCTGCCAAAAATTTTTTTTTAAATCTTTATTTTGTAAATATTTAGAAGTACAATTATTCAAGAAATTCAATATACGATGGGTAGACATGGAATGAGTATTGACCCAAGACATGTTATGTTATTAGGAGATATAATGACATTCAAGGTTAGTGAAATTTAAATAATTAATAATAAATAATATTACAAATCATTAACAAATCAACCATTAATTTAATATTTAGGGTGAGGTACTAGGAATTCATCGGTTTGGTATTTCAAATATGAAAAGTAGTGTTCTTATGTTGGCATCATTTGAGAAGACAACAGATCATCTTTTTGATGCTGCATTACACAGTAAACGTGATTGTCTTGAAGGTGTAAGTGAATCTATAATTATGGGAATGCCTATGCAACTTGGAACTGGTTTATTCAAGTTAATAAGAAAATCACAATTTGAGAATGAAAAACCACCAAAAAGGAAATTAATATTTGATACAAAAGAAAATCATGTAAAATTTATATATGGGGATACAGCAATTGATGATGCTTAGATTTACAGAAATTACAGAATTATTTATTTTATTATTACAATAATACATAAAATAATATAATTAATAGAGAAACACTTGTTCAAATTAATATACTATTTACAGAAAAAAATTTTTTAGCATAAATTTTGAGAATTTTTTTTTTGCTAAAAATAAAAAATTATTTATTAATTAATTACATTTTAACATTTTAGATAGTAAGAAAAATCAAAAACAAAAAAGTATAATTTTCAGATACTCAGAAATATATATCTTTTAATAAATTTAAAGTTCTAAGCATTTTTTTAGGGTTAAAACTATAATAATATTAAATTAAACCTAATAGAATCCTGGAAAATCTTATATATAAATAATATATATATATATATAAAATAATTTTATAATAAAGAAAATTTATATTATATAAAGTGGTTAATTTGCATATTTTTGCTATTTTTTTTAAAAAATATTTAAGAGTTTTTAGTTGCTAATTTATTTAGTTTTTTTTGCTAATCAATATATAGTAAATAATAGAAAATATATTATAATTTACTCTGATTTATAAACCACTTGTCATTTATAAAAAAACTTTACAAAATAGTTATATATAAGTAATAAGTACAGTCAGCCCTTTCTATAGTCAACCCAGATATAATTACATCTTCCCTTATAAGCACATTTACATTGGCCCAAGTTTATACTAATAAACTTATTAAAAAAACCTTTTTTTTTTAGTTACACCATATAGTATTTTTATATTCATACCAATTTTTATTAGTTCCAAAAGGTGTAACTATATAGGGGTTGATTGTAAATGGATTCAGAATCCATTCGTTCTTGTATAACATATTTTTTTTATATTAAATAATATTTCTAGAATTAATTTTCAGAATCAAAAGTTATTTCTTATATTTGTGAAGTAAAAACATGGTTGTGATCATCAATAAATGAATTAATTTTAACAATATTACTTATTTTAAGACAAGTAACATTAATTTTCTATGAACATTATATATATTGTGAAGTTGCATTTCATCTTTTTGTTAGATTAGAAGACACTTGTGGATTATAACTATCTGATCTTATACATTTGTAATTAACATGTCTCCATCTATTTGACTAGACCTAACCTTATAGTTAAATCCTTTTATTTTAGCAAAATCATTAATTCAAATATTAAATTTTTGCCAACTTGAAAAGTTAAGTCCAGTTTTTAACTTCAAATCTTCTGTTTTTTCTGAGTCAATATCAAGCAATTCAATATTATAATCTAAAGAATATTAAGTATTAAAATGCTGATAATTTTTGTCATTTAACTCATCACTAGAATTTAAGTATAAAGGTTGAATAGAAAACTAACAAACAAAAAGAAATGCAATATTAGTTTAGAAAAAAAGCAAAAAATAGTTAAAGCAAGAGTAAAAATAGTACTTACTGGTAATTAAATATTAATAGTTACATCATAGTTTTCTTATTTCTTATCATTAAGACCCCAGATATCTCTAAAACAAGTCATAAGTCACACTTTTGGCAAATTGGCCCATTTTTTAAGAGCTTAAAAAATCATTTTTTATAAATATCTCAGCATTCAGTGATCTAATTTTGATGAACTTTTTTTTAAATTATAAAGCTAAATAAGGATTACAAAATAAAAATAAATCATCAAAATCAAATTACTAAATGCTGAGATATTTACAAAAAAACAATTTTTTGAGTTTCAGCAAAAAGAGGTGTTTTTGACCAAAAGTTCATTATGATATTTATATTAGAGTTCTTTATCATTCTTATTATCAATTGTAAAATCTTTCAGTTATTTTGATATGCCGCTAAGCTAATGATCATTTTTAAATTCATTATTTAAATCATATATTTGTACTAAAAAAAAGAATTAGTCAATAAAAATAAAAAGGTTAAATGGAGGTACAAAAAAAAAGAGAGGTAATGTACTTAAGAAAAAAATATATCACAATTCATATTTTCATTATTGTAAATTTCTTATTCTAGTTCTTTTAAATAAGCTATATCTTACTGCTAATAAGTTGATATCATTTTGATTATTTTATAAACGTTAAAAGAAAATCTAACAAATAAAAAAAATGAATTAATTAGTTAACAAAGGTAAAGAAGTTAAATAAAAGTACCAAAAAAAGAAATATTAAAAAGAAATAACATACTTGAAGAAAAAAAGTATTATAGTTTATATTTTTATCATTGTAAATTTTTTATTCCTTATCAATGTCAAATATTATAGATTCAATATATTTTGCAACATCTTCATATACAGGTTATATGAGTTTTTTATGAAGATTTTTTTAATATTTTGTATAATAAACAAGAAACTTTGCAAAACTGAATATTTTTTTTTAAAAAAAAGAGAGTAAGTATAGCAAAGAATATAAATAATTTTATATTATATGTAAATACAATTATAAATTATATGTGTATTTTGCATATTACATTATATTTTAAAAATTTATCCATAGTCAATTTACATGGTATGCGTTTTGTATACTACATATATTATCGGTAAGACAAATATCAGTGATGTAGGGTCGACCACCTGTGTGATGTATGGTGATATTTAGCAGTGTGTAACCAAGAGTGATACAGAGATGAGTGGTGTAAAGTTGAGCACCTGTGTGATATATGGTCCCCTATGTGACAGTTTACACAGGTGATGAATAACATGACAGGTCAAACATATGATTTGGTGTGAGCTGAAATGCTATTCATCACTTGTGTATGCTTCACACACATTATTTTACACATGGTTACACACTGCTAAATATCACTATACATCACACAGGTGGTTGACCCTACACCACTGGTATTCATCTTACCGTATAACCAAATGTAAAATAATGTGCATAAAGCATATACAAGTGATGAATAGCATTTTGGCCCACACTAAATCATGTGTTTGGCCCGTTGTGTTACTTATCACCTGTGTAAACTGTCACATAGGGGACCATACACCATACAGGTGCTCGACCCTACACCACTCATCTCTGTATCACTTATATATTACTGAATAAAAATTTAATTATAGTCAATTTATATGATGCATATTTCACACACTAGTATATATTAAGAAATAATCTTTTTTTTTATTTCTTTTAGAAATAGATTTTCAGTAAACTTCTAAAAATACAAGAAGTATGAAAAGTTAATATATTTTTATTTTTTTTTTAAACAACTTTTTTTTTACTTAACTTTTAGATTAAAATACATCTAAAACTAAATGCATTTTTGTATATTTTTCAAAATCTGCCAATCAACCAATAACAAATACTGAATTTGAAAGATAACTTTAACTTCAAAATAGATAATTGATCATAAAATTTAATGGTTTATTTAGTATAATGCTTGGTCAAACCTTTATCTAATATTGTAGAACTAATTAATATTGGTTTATTTTTAAATAACTTTTGATAAAGATTACTTTTAATTTCTCTTATATATTTTAAAAAAAGAAGAATAGAAACAAATTATTTCTTTATAGAGCTGATTTTTTTCTTTTATTTCTTTTTTTGTTCTTTTTTCATTTATTTTTTTTTTAATCTTACTTATTATATAGAGCTTACAGATTTAGTAATGGAATTTGTTAAGCTGAGCCGATTGAACTTCTAATATGATTAGTTACATTAAGGTATCAGGAACTTTCTCATCTGATGGTTGGCTTTTTTTACTTTTAGATTCTGAATTTATTAACCTATATTGGGCTTAATTATAGCTAAAAATCTGAAGATACTTCAATCAATTTATATATATATTTGCCTACCAGATAGATTTTACAATATAGATGTAAACTTTTTTGTGAAGTATACTTAGATCTAGATATATGAAGGATTTATTGAACTATTTTATTCTTTGTCTTGTAGGATATAAATATTTTTTTTCATAATATAGTAGGTCCTGTGGTAATCTAACTAAAAAAGTGGAATAGTTGCCTTATAAAAGTCTTTATACTTAAAATAAATATTAATTTTAATTTATAATATATTTATAATATATCTAAAATATACCTAGAAATATATTTTTAATATACTTTTTTTTGCTCAAGTAATTAAATTATATTTAAAATATACTTAAACTAGAATTTAAATACAATATAAGTGTATTTAAGTATATTTAAGATATATAAATTTTATAATAATCAGGTTATATGAAAAATACTACTTTAATAACTGCACTAGAGCTGATTAATATATATATTTATTATATTATTAAGATTGAAATTGGTATAATTATATTTATAACCAAAATATTATAGTAATTATAAAAATTAGAACCATATAAATATATTTAAAAAAAGAAAATATTTATTAACTGTAATTTACAATTAACAAAATTATAAATATTGCAATTATAATTTTTTATTAACCATAACCAGACCATTCTAAACAAAAATAAATAGCTTTATCTTCTTGTTGATTCCAAGAACATAACATATATGATTTTTTAACAGTAGTTCCTAAACGTCCAAATGTAATAATATCCATAGGAGATATTATTTTATTTATATCAAGAATAGTGGCTATAAAATGACTATGATATTTCAGTGGATCTCCTATCAAATAAATTAATTTAGTAAAATTATCAACTATGAAAATTAATAAATTTATTAAACTTACCAGGATATAAAAGATAATCTCCACCAAATTTAATACCACTAGTAATATAATATCCTTTATTCCATAAATCACTATATATTTTATATTTTTGTATATCCTTTAAAGTACTTGGCCAAATCCATAAATTATTTTGTTTAGCTGTATTGATAGAATCAAACCAATTTTCATTATTATTATACCAAGTAAATGATGTTGATGATGTTTTAATATTAATTATTGGTGCAAAACCATTTACTTTTGATGTTTTATTTTTAGAGTTTGAAGTACTTTTCAGATTCTGAGATTCTTTTTTTTGCTGTAACAATGTATTCTCTTCTTTTAAATCATTTACATTTGGTTTCTTAACTTTATTGATTTTTTCTTTAATATCTTGATTTAAAGTATTATTCTTCCTTAAATTTTTAATCATCAATTTTTTTTCCTCAGTAAAATTTATATATTCTTGTAACTGTTTATTTTCCTCCTGAAAACTTTTCTGCTCAAATTCTTTAATTTGTGCATTTGTAGGTGATCGATGACTTTTCTTATCATCAACTAAAATAATTAATCCTGTGATTTAAAGAAGTATTATTATAAATTTTATTAGTCTTGCTAATATAATGCAATTTTTTTTTGAAAATTTTATTTATAACCTTTAGAAAGAAGCAGTGTAACTTCTTCATTCAACAAAGTCATTGGCAAACCAAATAATTGATTTTGCAATGGATATCTTGGAAGACATCCAATAAAAGATCCTACAATTCGGTAATTTTCACGTAGAAATCGAATTTCTATGATTTATTTGAGCTATTACCATTTGATAAATAATAATTACAATAATCGAAAAAGTTAAAAAAAAAAACCTTCAATATCCCATAGTAATGCTTTATTATTACTAATATGAACCTTGAATGGTGGTTTAAGTTCAAGAGATGTGTTTTTATTTTTGATTTCTTTAAATTATAAAAATAATTTGTTAGAAAACGAAATATAGTATAATAAGGAATAAATAACTTTTTTTAAAATACCCATTTGGATATAAAAATACGATTGAGGAATTAGTTATAATATTTATTGTAAATATGATGATAATTCTTTTTTAAATCACATGATATTTTATAATCCGCAGTTTTCGTGACAAAATGACCAATTATTAATTAATCCAGTCTCATAATTTCATTTAAACCTTAAAGAAAGAATAGAGAAAATGGAATTATGGAATTTATAGATGAGATTGTACGATATTTGTGGGTTTATTTAAGGAGTCTTATTCCTTCGTAGTCGTTTACGTTTTGCCTAAATCAAAATATTTTAAAACGGGTCGAATTTTAAAAAGTTATTATTTGATATTAAAGTACCTTTAAGAAACCATCATATCTAGCTGTTTTATCGCGAGGTTTTGGAGGTGGATAATGCGTTTTTCTTGGTCTATAAAATTTGTCTAACGAACTATCATGACGAACTTGTAAAAACAAATTTGGTTTAAATGATGACAATTTTAAAAAAGATGAAAATCGGCTAGAGAGAGAAAACATTTTTTTTTTGGGTCTATCGCACCTGATCTTCAAATTTATTTATATATACGGAACAGTTATTGGGCTCTTTCATTAAAAAAAGATGTTTTATGTTTTAATATATAAATAATCTACAAATAATAATATGTTTCAATACAAATTTTCTTGTTTCTATAGTTGTTATGAAACTGGGGAAAAATAAGATAATTAAAATTTCTAAATATATTATAATAAAAAATTTATCTTATATCCCATTTAAATAAAAAATAATCCAACTTTACATTTCATTATTAAAAATTTTTGAGTAATCGTCTAAGTGCACTATTAGAAAGTTAGTTTTAGATGATTTAAAAGAACTATTCAATTATAATATCTAATTTCTAATTCATTTGACAATTTGGCATTTATTATTTGTCCTTATCACATACTTAAGTTTGTCTCAATGCGCCTATTATTATGAAATTATGAAATAGAATAAAAAAATAAGAAACTGTTTATAATTGCGCTCAAATATAAACTATTAGATAAACAAAATTTCTTACGTAAACGTTCTGTCAATTCTTCGTCTTCTTTATTATTTTTATCTGGTACACCAAGAACATCGCTCGGGGCAGCTTCTCCTAACTCATGATTCAACTCCAACCCATGCTCATCTGCAACTTGTTGCATTAATAAATCAACTTCTTCTTGTGGAGTGCTCAATGACGTAGTATTACCCATTGCACCTTCCATATATTGCGTTTGAACATCTATGTCTTCAAATTGAGCTTCGAACTTGTCCATTACAGCAGAAATCTATTGTTAAGATTCATTTAATAAGATTAATGGTTTTTTCAATTAATTTATAAGCAATCCTTTATATACCTGTTCCAAGTTCATATTCGACATAGCTTTATCCATGCCTTTTACAACACTTGCCATTGATCCGGTCACCTACATGAATTTTTATGTTACCACTTATATTATCAATATCAGAAGATCGAAAAAAAAAACTCTTACCTTTTGCATCGTAACAGCAGTCTGTATTCGACTGGCAACTGCATCTATTCTTGATGATAATTTTAATAGATTTAACGCCTCATTCTTTTTGCGAATAGCATTTGAGGCATATATTCGTGCTCCTTCTGTATTCTGTTGTTGTATCGCCTGAAAACGGAAGATAAATTAGTCAGGACAGCACTCCCAAAATTAATGATCCTGAGAATTCAAATCACGCACTTTTTTAAGTTTTGCCTTTTCTGTATTTTCATCCTTGTTAGCTTTTTTTGCTTGCCGACTTAATTGTTTTGCTGTCAACTTTTAAAACGAAATTCATTAAGGCAATTTGCAATATATAATCATGTATGTTGTATCCTTACTTTTAGTTGGAACAGGTGTGCTTCCAATTTACTACCCATCTTGAAAACTTGAAATTGAAATTCTTAAAAATAAAGTTTAGAGAGTATAGTTCGGAAATATAAAAGAGGAAAAATAAAATAAGATAATTCTTGGCGGTCGTTTATTGTAACTATTTATTATACCATCAAAATTTGTTGAAACAATAGTGATACTGCTAAAAATAAATCCTTTTAAAATGTCCAAAGATGCACTTGCACGTGAACATACGAGCCACAGTACCCCATGTATAATAAATACCCTGCAAAAAACAACTCATTATATATAAATAATATAATAAACATCCAATTGTTATACAAGTTTTAAATTAATAATAAAAACTCGCGCAATAGAAGGGAGGGGGTACTATGGTCCGCAAACTTACACACGGAGGCGAACTTGTAAATTATTTATTTATAATTAATAATGATTTATTTTATTTAAATGTATTCTATATGCTATGGATCATGGATGTCAATTTTGAATATTCTAAATAAAATAAATACTAAACTGAAGTTAAATACAAAAATGGAATGATTTTTTTTTTTTTTCGCTATAAATTACAAAAATTATTTAAATAAACACTAAGCATTTCCAACTAATTATGTAAATCAAGAAAATGAAATCTCCAATTAAAAAAAAATTAAATGCAATATGTAATAAAAATTAAATAATAACTGCTACACCACGTTGAGCAACTTTGTTTTTGTCTTCTTTCTCAGCACTTGAATTAATTATGAAAAGTAATTCACTTCGATCCTCATTAAGGTAAACTGGGAGTTGAACTGTTTGATCAGTGATTTCGACTTCCTTAGACTTTAATACCCATCGGATTTGTGATTTATCTAATTTAGTGAATGGGGATGGGATCAATCTTATTTGTCCATTTTTCCATTCGGCACCTGAATTAATTAAAATGATTATTAGTTGAATCTTAAAATTTA
The DNA here is from genome assembly GCA_003833135.1 of Oehlia diaphana. Taxonomy (NCBI): domain Eukaryota; kingdom Fungi; phylum Glomeromycota; class Glomeromycetes; order Glomerales; family Glomeraceae; genus Oehlia; species Oehlia diaphana. The sequence goes on along the minus strand of QZLH01000127.1, from coordinate 69,152 downwards.
TGAAAGGACTATACATTCTTTACATACCTGCAAGTTTAAGTCCTGATATCGTAAATGAATCCTCATCTCCACTCCTGTCAAGGTCAATTTCCAATCTCAATTCTTCTAATGACCATTTGTGTGATTGCGCTACTGCTTGACGTGTAGCTGTAACATATGCTTCAGGCATGAAAAGACCTCCTAACCATACATTTAATCCTGAATATTCAGTTTCTTTGGTAATTGCTTCTAGCTGTTGTAAACGACTCTTAAAATCTGCTATCCAATGATTGAGTGAAACAGTTTTTGAAACTTTATATTTTCTCCAGTGGTCGGGTATAATACCTTTAAATATTAAATTCGAATAACGAATTAATAAATACTCTTTGAATAAAGTTGAGACTATATTAATAAGAATTACCCTTTGTTAAACAACTCAACAACATGCGTAAATGGTTGGTTTGTTTAAGTTCGCCATCGCAAACCTTCTTTATATCTTCTAAATCATGACGTATCTTTTTGAGAAGAGAACGACCTATTTGATTTTCACGATCGAAAAACCTGAATAATGGATTTTTGATACTTTCGGCGGTACGATTCATGGAAGTTAGTTTCTACAATAAGTAATAAAAAAAAAATACGTGTTATGTCGATTAGTATTAATATTTAAATTTTGTTGATATTTAAATTAATAACACAAACTTACTTGTGGTAATATATTTAACCAAGTATCAACATTATTATAAAGAGTACGCATCCAAGCAGGTTGAGCAGACGCTCCAGTTGATTCAGAACCTGATTCTTGTGTGTATGCAACTTCGTCGTCGTCAGCTAAACTCCTCATCTTAATGATTTTAACAAGCATTGCATTACCTAAAAGTAGAATTAAAATATAACTTAAAAAATCTTCATAGATGATAGATAATAAAACAAGAAAAAAAAATAAAAAATTAAATAGTAATAGTATACCTTTGCTTATGGATAATACTTTTTCAGCATTACTTGGCAATCCTAACCAAATTGGTGGTTGCCTTTCAGGGAGTTTATTAACCCAGTTCATGAATTGGTCTATCTTACTGCCTTCAGGTGTAGCCAAGTCGTCAACGCCTTCAACAAGTTTAAAATCAAGATCATACGCAGCTGGTGTGAACAAACTATTAACGAAACATTCTAATAGACGTTTATCAAATTCGTTATCAATACGACCACCATAACCGGAAATAGTAATCAATGAACGCATAGCTTCCCAAGGAATCTTATCAGGGGAAACATTAGCTCTGCCTTGAGCAACAGAGTCTAACCAAGTGTCAATTGTGTTGATAGCAAAATCTTGATCAGATTCATTAAATTCATAAATCTTGGTCCAACCAAGAGGACAGTAACGAAGACGTTCTTGTACAATAGCATGTAACCATGCGAGCATAAAGTATAATCTGACACGTTCTGTAGGTCCTTTTTGAAGTCTACTTGGAGCAATAGCTTTGAGAGAATCTGTAAGGTTAGCCTTAATACCTGGTGGAGGTTCGAACATAAGTATACGTGATAGACGTAATAAGTTCACTGGCACTTTTGGATTCGTTTCCATGGTAAGGAATAATCTAAAGTTTTTATGTGCTTTCATGCTATGTAATTTCTTTTCTAATTGACCTAACCAGGAAGGTGCAAGATGTACATTCTTCAATAACACCCAGTTACCATTCTTGATGGAACTAGCAATAGCGTCGTCGGCAAGAGTAAAACCCTCTTGTGATCCCATAGCAACAGATGTGCAACGAACATTAAGTTCTGCAACAAGGTTATCAACACGGAAACTTGCATCATAACCAGGAACCGAACATAAGGAAATTGGTGTAGTTGGCTGAATTTCATCCAAAACTAAAGCTTTAAAGTCCAAATCTGTTTGATTAATGAAACCTGGGTCAAATGCAACACCAACTAATTGGGTCACAGCAGGAATCAATCTATCTGGTCGGAAACATTTAACAATCAATATCTTTCGTAATTGTTTGACAGTAGCTATAGTATTAACAATAATGAAAATTAGAAAAATTGGAAATTCAAGAATTCATTACACCATTATAATAATCTTATGGTTCTTACCAGGTAATCCACTATCCCAGCATTCGGGAACACAGTTTTCAGCGGATCCAGCTTCCAAGAATTCTTTCCAATCTGATAAATTACTTGTGATATGTTTAGTAAGATTGGAGAAACACGGGAGGGTAGCAAATTCTTTGATTTTACATAATTGATCAGAATCGAAAAGATCAGCTGGTAATCCTAATTCTTTGGCAGTAGCATGAGAACCGGGAACTACATCACCGCCGCTTAATAAGAAATCGTATTCTGTTTCGTCAACTGCTGAAGGAGAGCCACGCATCTTAATTTGAGATAACAAAATTGCATATGTAACATAATCTTCGTGCAATAATGAACGTGATACACGTTTGAAAGAAACGTTAAAAAGGTCGCGTTTAAGAATGTCTAATCTAGCGTTAGCTTCCGTAATATCTTTAAGATTGGGATTTTCATGGAGAATAAATTGGAAGATTTCATAAAAATATTCAAGTGAAAATTGATAGAAATGATGTAATAAGTTCATTTGTTCCATTACGAAGAAGACTGAACTACAAGCCTGAGCAAGGGGAGTATATTGCGTTGTAACTTCCTCAACTTCTTGCATAATACTTTCTGTTTCTTGAACCTTCTGAGTAATTTCAGCAGCTTCCTTTTTCAATGTTTCTAGAGTATTCAAAACTACGGCATCATCCAAAATATTACCCTTCGACTCATTCAAAGCTTGTAAAAGAGATTTTTCAAGATGTCTTAATTTTAATTTGAATTCACCCTGAAGTTTAATTAAGTCTGTTCTCTTCTTGTCAGTATCTGGTCTTTCAACCTTAAGTACTTGATTAAGACATTGGCTTTGTAAACTACCACGAGTTACAGTGAAATTGACAAATGTCACACGACTACATACGTCTGGAGGGAAATTGACAGATGGGTCACGAGTTGAAAGGAATAGAGTAAATGATGGAGAGAAATCGATATCTTGTCCTCCTAAACGGATCAAGACACGACCTCCAGTACGACGCAATTCTTTGTTTAGTACAGCATTTAAAATAGGGTCAAGATGTTCAACATCTTGAATAAGTAATGGATTACCAAAACGAAGAGCACTTTCCAAGTTTTTAATGAATGAATCATCCAAGAAACTAGTAATTCCAATTTTTCTATCCTTATATTCATTCATCAAAAAGGCTGAAGCTTGACCAGATGGATCAATAATTAATGGATATCTATTGAAGCGTTTGAGCATGATAGCATTTTCTGTACAAAGATCGTCCGCGGGAAGAGAATTTGCTTGCCATGACAGACGATCATCGGCGGTTGAAAGATATTCTGTTAATGAAAGTTCTTGTTTGAATTGAATGTTTGCGTTGACAAGATGACTTGTCCATTTGTTCACTAATATTTCACGATATTGTTGATCAAAATAACCACCATAAGCGAGGAAAGCGGCTGAAAGTAAGACGTCTCCCACAATAGTACCCATTTGTGTTTCAAATGCCTGGCTACCGCTTTCCCATCTTTCTTTTTCGGATGACAAACTCTCAAGAAGCGTCATACTACGGTCAACTTTTGTTTTGACACTTTCCATACCATCTTTAATAGCTTTTTTCTGACTAATTAAGGATTCATATTCTACTTTATATATTCCAATTTTTTCTTCTAAATCATTAATCATACTTTGAATACTAACTGCCTTCAATTTAGTTGACTGCTGTTCCTTTTCTAAATTATCTACTTCTTGACGTAAAGGTCCTACTCTATCCAAAATTTCAGAATAACTCACTTGAGCAATTACCCATTTAACTAAGGGTCCACAAGCTTTACTAGCTTTGTTTACAATCTCGTAATTGAAATGCGGTTTGCTTAAATATTCTTTCTTCATTTTTTCTCTCAAATTTTTTGTCATGTTCTTGTCCGTATCATAATTAACAATACTTGTAATAAAATCGTCACGACGGATGATACCTTGCACAGCTTTCCAATTGTCTATATTAAATCCAAGTAAGGTACAAACGGAAGTCATAGCGAGTTTTACAGCTTCAGGAGGATTACCCATAGAACGTACTTCGGTAAGTTGTTGTTTCTTAATACCTTGTACACTTCTCCTCGCTTCTTCAACAGCTGGTTCTGCATTCTCTAAATCTCTTAATACAACACTACGACGTTCTTCAATGTTTTTTGTTTGAATTTCAAGCTGAGCTCCAATTTTTTCGGATTCATCTTTTTGTGCTTTAGCAAGTGTTTCATCTTCTACCATCTTCTTTAATTTTTCAGTGGCTTCAGCTTCTTTTGCTTTAAGATCTTTCTCCTTGATAGCTAAGCTCTTACGAAGCTCTTCTACAGTTTCCACAGTTTCTTTTAATTTGTCTAAACCAACGTTCAAATGACGCTGTTGTTCTTCTAAGTCTTCACGTTTCTCATTAAATAAACGTACATAATGATTGATAAAGTCCAAATAATGACGGGGAGTAACATAATTATAACGTCCTTGTCGTTTGCTTAACTTTGCGTTAATATCATAAAGTGATTGATGAACGTATACAAAAGCATTTACAATAGCATTTCGATGTGTAGGTGGAAGAGATAAACCACGATACGCAGTTGGGAAGTTTACCGGTGGAGAATAATTCTGGATATCCAAATCTAAGTTATGCGTGAATTCCATACCAACTCGGAAGAAAGCTTGGTCTGGCCAATCACCGAACCAATCTAATACACAACGATTAAATAAGGCAGGAGAAGTTGCTGCACGGGAAGCAAGACCACCTTCAGGAGGATTCATTGTGAACACAACGTGCAAATTCTTCATTACTTGTTGTGTGAACCATTTATATAATTCTTCTTGAGAATCTAACATTAACCCTTCTCTTTGAGCACCTTCTTTACAAGCTGTCATTAAAGTATTATATTCATCACCCTCAAACAACCCAGGAACCTCAGCATTAGCGAGCAATGTATTCATGCGTTCTAAGAAACCTGAATCTAATACATTGGATTCGTCCATAATGAAGCATATTTTTTCACCTTTACAACCTGCACGTCTTAAAACAACGCGAAGATCTTCATCAAAGTCATCACCGGTGTATTTGTTATGAGCCTTGATTTGGAAGACACTTAAACCGTTCATCCAAGCAACAAATCTGGATAAAGTAGTTTTACCGGAACCACTTACACCAATTAAAAGTAAATGTCCTTGCATTTGTCTAAATACACGATCAATACGAAGTACGTGATCTAATACATCATTAAATAATACTAATGGAACATCCAATTCTTCTTCATAAAAGACTTTGAGGCGAGCTTTGACATAATCACGTAAATCCTCACGTTCAACGGGAATATAATATTTGGATAACCAATTGGAGAATAATATTGGACGTCCTAAAGCTTCTTGTTGATTTAAATTAGGGAAGTGTTTCATAGCAATTGCATCAATAGTATCATCTGTCCATTTCTTTTCTTCTTCAGTGACAAGACGATCTTGGAACAATCGAAGAGCTTCATGTGCCCAGATACGAACAAGTCCTTCAACAGACAATGTTTCCATTGGTTTTATGGCTTCAAAAATACCTCTCATCCATCGAGTCAATTCACGAGGAGAATAAATATAATGAGCTTGAATATCTGGTGTGAAACGTTTTTGTGATGCAAGATAGAAATCTACCATTGCAGCTGTAAGAGGTTCGGCGTAAGCTCGAAGTGTAGGGACAACTTTTAACATGGCACGTGAGAAAGTACCATAAATTTGGTTAAGAGAAATTTCGCCAGGATAATCAACCATCACTAAAGGTGAATGACGAAGGAATCTGTGAGTTAGTGGTACACGACCAGGATCTGTTGGTGGATTACAGGCACCGACAAATTGTATACGTTCAAGTTTAACCCATGCTTTATCAGTAGTTCTCCAGTAACCTCCATATTCAATTAACTGTCTTAAAAATGAAATAACACGTTGAGTTCCATATTTATCAGTAGCAGGTAAATTGATTTCGTCGCAGAATACTACAATCCAACGGCCAATAAGGATAGGCGACAAAACTATACCATTAGGTGTTTTTCTATATTCACAATATTGTTCAAAAGTTTTCAAAATAAGTTCAGGAGTTGTAGCACTAGAAAAGTTGAGACCAACGACTTCCATGTCAGGTAATTTTCTAAGAGCACTGAAAAGTGTCATTGTTTTACCGGAGCCTGGAGGACCACAAAGCATAAGTGGTTTGTGTTCTGATAACCAGGAGTACAAAACTTCTTCATGACGAACAGTATCAACAGTGGGAATAACTACATCAGCTTCAGCAACAGTATGAGTTTCAATTTCAATAGTAGGTACTTTAGTTGTCCAAGCAACCCATTCACCATTACTTATTTGAACATCGTAGTCAATAACAGATGATCCGGGAGATGCAGGTGGTAAATCGACAATTGTAATTCCACGTACGAAATCTCCAAGTTTAGCACGTAAATCAAGTTTCGCATCTCCAGAGAAACTCCAAATAACACCAATAACTAGACGTTTAGTGACATAACTTTCTAAATGCTCGGCTGGCATTGGAAAATCGGGATGTTGTACGTTATATTCAATGACATTATGTACTGTCTTATTCATCAATGAGAATAAGGTATTTAAAACACGCATCTTTGTGAAATCCATAATGTGTTCCAATTTTTCAGCATGTTCGAGGGCTTTGGTTACGAAACCATCGTCAGTCATGTGTTTAGCAAGAATTTGTGCAACAGCACGTTGTGTACTTAAATGAGGTGAAACAGTTTCTTCTTCGCCAGATTCAGCTCTGCGTGTAGTTGAGGAATTTTCCTCTTCATTGTCATCCAATGGTACAGATTTAAGAGTCTCCAAGTAATTGGTGTAAATCATCTTTAGGGTACAAACTTCTTCACTGAACCAAACCATACCGCAACGACTGACAGTAGCCAAAGTAGCGTATTTCAAATTTTCTACTTCAAACATAATACGAACATTTGGTGGAAGACTCAAACGTTCACCGTTAGGTAAAGTAAGCAACTTATTATCATCAAGTACACTATTTAAGTTTTCGACCCATTCAGGATCTACGTCGCCATCAAAAATAATCCAATGTCTTTTTGCACTTTCACCACGAACATTGTCCACAATTTTACGCAAGATATGTGTAAATAAACCATCTACCCATTCGCGAGTAGTAGGATCAAGAGTACCATAAAGAGCATCCTTTGAGATAGCTTTTGGATCAATTACATATGAGACACCTTCTACACCCTGTACACGTTCTAGAGCTTCCAAAAGAACCTTCCAAGCTACAGTTTTTCCAGAACCTGATGGTCCTACCATCATAAGACCGTGATGTAAGTTTTGAATTTGATAAAGTTGTAATACTTTCTCCATCCACATTTCTCCATCGAGAAGACGTTTTTCTTGACAGACCAGTTTGATTTCGTTTGTAAGTCTATCAAGATCTACAGGTCTATATTCAACACCAGGGAATACATCAGCTAATAAACTGGACAACAATGGAATATCGTCAGCGACCAATTTTGGCACAATAGTTTCACGAATACTTTGAATAACAATTTCTTGTTCTGGAATAGGTTCTGAAATATTTGCATATTCTGATTCGTCACTATTCTTATCTCTAAGAAGTTGAAGACGTTCACGTTTCAAATTACCAGCACTAACAAGTACACATTTCAAAGCACGTAGACCGAAATCATAATGTGCTTGTGGCGATAATTGTTCAGTACATAAGTTAAAAAGCGGTACTACTTTAGAAGCAAGAGTTTCAGCTGTACGGAAACCTTGCGAGTAAAGCATAACTTGTGAAATTAGTTCACGATCTGGTTTTGTCATAGCCATACTTCTAAATAGTTTTTTCAAATTATCTGGTAAGTTAGAACGTCCAGCATAACCAGGATTCATAGTAATAAAAATGCCAGTATTTGCATTAACTGTAAGACTTTTGCCAACAATTTCTACTTCAGCGTTTGGATTATCTACAATTGACTTTAACCCAAGTTGAATGGTTTGTACTTGTTGCGAAACAGCAGATAAAATTCTTTCTTCAAGACGATTAAATTCATCAAAACATCCCCAAGCACCAACTTGACAGAGACCAACAAAAATACGTCCCATAGCTTGGAAATCGAAATTTTCATCACAGCAGAATACAAGCACAAATCTTCCAAGCTGTACACCAAGAGCTTTAACCGACTCCGTTTTACCAGTACCTACATATAAAGAGAATTGTTATTAACGTAATAACGGAAGAGTTTGAAAAAAAATATGTAAATTACTTACCAGCTATTAAACAAGAAATAAAATGTTCACCATTTAATAGGCGGAAAGGAAAAAATTATTTTTTTTTGTTAGGACGAATAAAATAAAATCAAAATAATTAATTCTGACGAGAAGAGAATAAACTTTCGTAGACTTACCCGGCCCGAAAGGTGAGCCTCCGAGTTGAAGAGAAAGAGCTTGAGTGAGAGTTAAATAACATCTGTCGGTAAGAGGGGTTTGTACTAGACGGTCAGGAACACCAAGATATTCATAACCGTATAAGAATTGAGCATTTGCCATATGAATTGTGAGTCTAGCAAGTGGATCATCAATAGATGCGTTAAAATAAAATCTCATTTGATATAACCATTCAAAGTCCTTTGGTGAAGATATTTTGTTCTTAGTGAGTTGACGGATAAGATCTCGTTGATGTACAAGTTCAGTAATTAAATGTTCACATTTTTTGCGTTGAGTTGAAGGTAAATCAGTAAGTACAGTATCAGCTAAGACGTCTAATGCGCGAGTTACGAACTGAAGGGATTTGTTTAATGGAGTTTGATCGTTACGATCACCCTGTTCCATTGTAGAGAGAGCTTTGTCTACAGATGTTGTCCAAACAATTTGAACCGCAACTACTACTAATTGTGATGCATATTTTTCAATCCATTCTAATAAGGTACTGGTAACTAATTCATCATTAAGGTAAAATGAACTAAGTTCAGCAACAGCTTCTGTTAACCATTCAGCGAGAGAGACTTTCATTTCTTTTTCGATCATAGTAAGCCAGTCATTAATTTTTGGATTTTCTTTAATTGAAATCGGATGTTTGAATGGAATTTCTTCACCCTCACGGGATGCCATTCCTTGGATGATTGTCAAATCTTCGCTCAATAAGATATTAGAAATACCAGCAAACATTTTTTTGAAATGTTTCTGGATTCTAACAACATCTTTACTATTACCAATAATTTCGAGTAAATCTTCGTCACCAACAAAGTAGAAACGAGGGAATGATGAACGTTCTCTTTCGAGGTATTCACCAAGAGCTTTTTGAATCTTACTTAAGAGATCAGACAATCTTTCTAATGATTTTTGAACATCTCTTATACCTAAAACATCCATTACGAAAGGAGATTTATAAACTTTTTTCATGACACCCATGAATTCAGAGTTGATATTTGTGAAGCGTTGAGTTTCTACAGGAAGTAAATGCTTAATGTCTGCACTACCACTAAAAATACCTTCCAAATATACCCATTGACGTTGAACATCAATCCAAACGTCAAACAAGAGGTTAACGCGATTTAATTTATCTTCCCATGAAGAGGCATCTTCTTCAAAGGTTTTATAATATGGTGACATTTTCATGGCTGTTAATGAATTAAGATTTTCGCTGCATTTTGTAAAAAGATCATCCCAACCTTTGATAAGACGACACTTATTTTGATAATTTACAAGCTCAAGAGCATAAGTTGTCCACGTTTCTTTAACTTGTTTTAAGAATTCTTCTAGAGCCATTTCACCAGCTGCTTGAGCTACAACTTCTCTAATAACTGTTTCATTTTTCTTTAGGTCCATGTCCCAAATTTGACCAACAGTCATATCAGATGAACTTACACGACCTTCAAAACGTAATACTTTAAATAATTGTTTCCAATGACGATCTTTCAAAGCATCGGATTTAAGTTCGGAGAGAATAGGATTAACTTTGATGTATTGTTTCATTGTTTCTTGAACATATTCAAAAGCTGCATATGTACGCATACGACTGGGCATCTCTTTTGTAGAATTGATAAGATTATCCAATTGTTGTCTGATTTTACGAGGTACAACGGAAGCCCAAGGTTGATCTTTTAGTTCATTAATAGAACTCCAAACTTTACCAAGAGAACTCCATACAGACTTAAGATCTTTAAGTTCTTCATAAACAGGCTCTAATCGATCTTCAGAGGACGACTCCATATTAAGAGCTTCTTTAGCATGACAAACACTTTCATAATTTTCTTTGATACGAGAGACGCGACTCTCAAATTGATTAAGTGTATTTATTGCAACATCGGGTTTAATATCTCCCTGAATTGGTTTTTTCTCAAACCATTCAGTAACTATTTCTTTAACTTTAACTTCAATGACTTTATCTTCAGTAATGATCTTCATTTTTAAGCTATCAACTTGTTCCATAATTGCATTGTCCTTTCTTTTCAATATTTGATTAAAAGCACTCCATTCATTTTCAATTTGATCAATATATATCCAATCACTTGGGAATTGGTATCGTTGCCTCTCCAAAGTTTTCTGTCCATTTTTGAAAATTTCAACATCTTGTTCCCATTTAGCAACTTTGCGATTAAGATCTTGAACAAAGATAAACAGTTCAAGAGCTTCACTAGTATTATCACTTTCCATGGATTTATTTTCAAGATCAGTACGAGCATGAGAAACGTTCGTGTTGAATTCTCTCATAGAATCTGCAATCTTAGCACCGAACTTATTGAGAACCTCTCGTTGCCACGAATCATATTTAGCATTAACCTTACTTTGTGCATGTTGATAATCAATTACTATGGGACCAAAAGAACGTGATGTGTCTGAGTTATCGAAAGTATTTCTAGCTTTTTTAATTTCAGTAAGAATTTGTTGCCATTTTAAAAGATTATCGCCAAGTACAGCGAATACATTATTTGCTTCAAGATCCCATAACGATTGAAATTGAAACCAAACGTTTATATATTCGAATACTTCTTTCAATTTGGCTTCGATTACTTCATAAGCCTTCTCAAGTGAATTACTCGGAATCTGTGTCAATAAACTAGAATAAGTTGTCTCACGAGTAAAAGTTCCTCTGACTTGTAAATCAATATCGTAACTGGAACTTTGGAGTCTTGGAAGACTGCACACAATAGCAAGCCATTCATGGAATTGATTATACCATTTTGCTCTAGCATCTTCAATAGGAGGGTCTAGATAAATTACTTGATTACGAATCTTAATTTCATGAGTTAAAACAGCAAGTGTAGGTTTCTCGGCTTTTGATATAGTTGGTCTTTCGCCATCAATTGAATCATTTCTTGTGGTTCTACGTTTATTTTTTCCTACAGCTTTACCACTTATTGAAACTGCTTCACTATATATGGATTCCGCAAAATTAGCAGATTCGTCGCCTGATTCCATAAATTCTATTGTCCACGCATCAACTGCATCTTCTAACCGGTTAACAAGAACATTTTCAACACGTTTATCAAGTTGAGCAACCCATGGGTTGAGATTTGAGTATGACTCAAGAATAAGCCTATTAATTATATCTTGAATTTTCTTTAAGTTTGCCTGGAATTTTCGACCCTTAAAAGCGCAAGTTTTCAAATCATCAATATGTCGAGAGATACTGTCATAACTATCTATCAATGCATCAACCTTATCTTGGAAGATTGATACTTGGTTTGCAAACTCTCTTACAAAAGTGACATGTTGATTTTCATCTAAGGCTCCTCCATTAAGTAAATTTGTTCTGTAATGACGATCATATGTTTCGACAAAATATTTCCATTCATAATTTATACCTTTTGTGATCATGACCTGTACTTCATGTCGATAACTAGCTACTAACATGATAATTTCAGGATGTTTTTGAACTTTTTGTAGAGTTTGTGCGTATGTTCGTACTGTTTCCATAAGACTGACAGCAAAGGGATAAACACGTTTTGCAGTCTTTGCAAGACTGCTAATATTATGTGGTACTTGATGATTTAACCACAATAAATTTCTCACTTCTTTGAATAAAGTAATAATTTGTGGGTCAAAATTAACACCCAATTGCAGTACATTCCCTTGTGCACGGTTCTTAGTAATTTCAAAGAGTCGACCGCTAACATTTAAATCGCGTCTATTATTAATATCCTTTTGCCAGGTTTCAAAAATCTATTATTTAAAAAAAAAAGATAATGATGATTAGCATTTCAACGATTATTTTAAATAACTTTTTATCTTAAAATTACCGGTCGGGTATCTAATTTCTTCTTAAAGTTATTGCTATCAGTTTGCAATTTTTGGCCTTCCGCATACATTTCCCAACCTTTTCCGAGTACATCTTCAACACGCTTCATGTATGCTTGTAATTGACGTTCTATTTGTCGAGCCCAAATCATAGCGCCGGAAATAGCTGGTAAGTCACGAAGTTGTGCCATGTGATATGCTTCAGATTTACGATATTGTTGTGTGAATTTGTCTTGAAGTTTCTTAATATCTTCTTTGACGGAGTCAATAAGTTGAGTTTGATATTCTTGAATGGCACCACGAATCTATATAAATAAATTTGAATATAAAATAAAAAATTTATTATTAAAAGTAATGATGATTTGATCAAAGAGAAAAAAAATATACGATACCTTAGGTCTAACAAACAAAGCATTAAATTTAGAGAATACGCGAAACATTTCATTGGCGTTCTTGCAAGTACCAAGACGATCACGTAAACTCGAAATGATCTGATTTTCGACACGTGAAACGCGTTCGTTATAAGCATTCTCCGCTTGCATCCAAATTTCGGTACCTTCAATTGATACATCCAATACATCAATATCCTTCACGCTCTCGTAAGCCAATTTAACTTCTTCCATTGAATTAATATCATTCGTATTTGCGGATTCTTCTTCTTGTCGTACCACTTTGTCTTCTCCTTCAACCACTATCTTCGTGGTAGTTTTAGGTTGTGACATAACTTTAACAATTGTTTGATGAAGTTGTTCATGTTGTTTTCTGAAATTCCTTACAAAAGCAACACGTTCTTGTAATTTGTCATGTGCAGGGCTAATTTTAATTGGGATAAACTTGTCTGAACGTTTACGTGTAACATCACGCGCTATATTTGTAAATTCTTTAATGTTTTCGTCCCAAGTCTTAAACACATCTTCAGCACCAGACATAATTTTTTCGAAATCTTCATATTCCATATACATTAATCTTCGGTTACCCAAAACTCTGAGTAGCTGATCATTTAAATCACGTGATATAGCTTCAACAAGTGCGAGAGCTTTTTTGATTGGATATGTGCTAAAAATTATGAAATTATAAGTAAAAGATGAAAAATTTTACAATTATTTAATAAATATATATAAAAAAAAAACTTACGATAATCTTAATTTCTTCAAATGATTAAAAATAATGTTTAATGATTCCTTTATCCTATTCACATCAGGTGCAGAAAGAAGTTCATTAAGAGGAAAATCCTTCATAAGTTGGTTGTATTTATTAACTAATATAATTGAAGAAACGTGATTTGTAAGTATAACACTATAATGAGAGACTGGTGTGATTAAATAAATCAATGTACCTTTTTCTTTTGATTCCTTCAAACCAGTATCGGCAATAAATGATACCGTTGTGTGATAACGTTTAGCATGTCGCAAAATGTTTAATGTTAATTCTAAAAATAATAATGATGATAAATATTTAATATCACAAATAATGAAGTTGTCTCTTTTTTTTTTAAAAAAAAATAAATATATTCAAACCGATGTGGTCTCCTTTTAACTGTTCGTCAATTCCTTCCAAAGCTTTTTCCATGCTTAGCCAGAAATTAATTTCTTGAATGGCCGTGCCACTTGCCGGATCACGTGACAACTTGGTAACCTTTTTAATTTCTTTAATCCAACCGTTTACATCTCCTTGGAGTTTATTCAAAAATGTTGAATCTGTGAGTAGTGCTTGATTTTCAATCATGTCAACGGTTACACGCTTTCCTTTTTTCCTACACTATTTAATATGTTGAAGAAAAATTGATTAGAAAAAAATTCAAAACACGATTCAGAAAAAAAAATACGGGATTATTCAAAATTACGGAAAAGATTACCTCTTCCACAGTTTTTTGAACTACAGGATGTATATTAAGTGATATCTCGGGTATTTCAACATTTTGTTGTAAATGTAGAAGTGATAATTCTAATTCGGTAATTTTCTTTTTGGCCATCGGAATACCTTTTTTTAAAAAAAATAATAAAATATTAATAAATACGATAATATATATTAATAAATTTACAATGATTTCCATTAAAAAATTATTGATTAATATTAGCTTATACATACCCATTTTAGAGTCATCGTGTTTTTTACCTCCAATGCTGACAAGACCTTCGTTGGCACCTTTTTCTCTAGCATATGCATCGAAATAAGGAGCAACAGCAAGGTGAATGTAAGAATGTAACGCTTCATATGGGCTTATACCAGTCGAACCGGAATCACTTGATGCAGGACCGGGTAAATTTATAAGTTGAATCTGCGTTTGTATTGCGCGAGAACCATCCAACGTAGGTACGTGTTTTATGAAAGCGACGGAAGCAACGTTATTTGAATTGTAAGTGATTTCCTGTGTACATATGTATGAATATGTGAAAGTTGCTTGTTCATCTGTGTTAATGAAATGAATTTAAAGCGTAAAATTTTAATTGGTGTGAGTTGTGATGGCATATATTAAATAAATCATTCAATAATTTGATTCATTTCAAGTTGGATCGACTCGATAAAATGAAATATTCTCTATATAAAGGTTCACGATAAATCTTTCCTGCGCACAAATTGTGCAACTTTCAATGTATATCCTTTGCCGCATTGCATAGCGCATGTAATACAAGTATACTGCGGAATGAATATGTAACTTACCTTCTTCTTTCTTGTCGTCTCTTCTCTTTGTGAAAAATATAACGTTAACCTGAGGGTCATTTATAAAACGCTTTAATTTATCTGTGGTATCACTCACAGACCACAGTGAATTTGCTAAATCAGAAGATTCAGCCCCCAGGACCAAAGGTAATAATTTATCAAAATAATCTTGTAATTGATTTGGTTCGCAAGGTGGAACAAGCGAAGTAGTAGTTGTACCACCTGCTATAGTTTCGCCTTGAGATGTTTCTGTGTCGACATCCATGATTTTATTATACAATTGTAATTAGAAACACAGCAACACCTAAGGACGCGGTTAATATTAAAAAAAAAAAATTCCCCTGAGCTTTTTATACCAGAATTTTCTGAATAATATTAACCATTTAATATTATCAAAAATGTTTGTATGACCTGTATGTATGTATAACTTTACTTTTGAGTTAAAGCACGATTATAGATAGTTAATCTTATAAATACTTACCTTAATTAAGTTTTTTTAGTAAAACAAATCATGTACTGTAACCTAAAACTTAGTGACCCCCGCTATGAAAAAAAAGTGGGTCGACGAAAATGCTTTAGATTAATTTTTGATTTTGGCGGTTTTCATGTAGATCCAGATGATTTGATTACTACCATAAAAAAAAAAATTGAATGCAAGTCTGCGGTTGGTGGCTTTTAGGGTGATTAAGTTTCAAAATTACGGATAGGGATAAAATAAAGTATATTTACCAATCAACAAAACTTTGAACTACTTGCACATGAAAAAAAGTTATAATAGCATGAAAATGACACCACATACAATAAAGAAGACAAAGAATTTATTAACAATGAAACTAATGAAACTACTTTAAATTTCACAATTCAAAGCTTTCAGCGTTAACTTGATTCGAAAAAAGTTCCTCCGAAGAAAGTTGTAAATAGCTGCAACAAAAAAAATGCTTGTTTTAAAACTTAACTTTCGATTGGAGGATCTTTATCCTAGATCTCCCAAATCTCAATGATATGTGACACAATTGATCATTTTTGTCCTTACGAAGCTGTGGGTATTTTCATATAAATACATATAAATGTATAAATATATATATATACACACTTTGAATTACGAAATAATTAGAAATCGTATATTAAAACTGGTAAATCAGTTTAATTTACATTATGAAATATAAATTTTAATAATATAGTATTAAATCTTAATACTTTGTTATAATCTACTTTACTATAATCGTAAAAATGTATTTGATAAAATTGCAATTCTTACTGTTCCTATTTCCAAGCCTCATCTTTGAAATAATATGGCCATTGAGAAAAAAATTGCCGATCAAGATGTGATAATCATGTTCTCTTCGTCAAGTTGCTAAAGAGATAATTAAAATTTTTTTTTATTATGTGATCAAGAGACAGGTATTGTAGATCCAAAGAAGAATCTTGCTGTAATATTGTCTGCAAATATTGATATATTAACTCATTGAGCAAATTTTAAAAGTTCAATTGATTCATTTTTCTTAAAATGGTGCCCTGATACGTTAATCTTACCTTCCTCTTATCTTTCCTGTAATTCTTCTATTATTCTAAATAGTAAAGTTTTAATAAAGACTAATTAATAACAAAGAACTCCAAATGTTGATGCTGTCCTACAAATAAGTGATGGACGAAACGATGAAAAGAATTCTGATCACAATTTTATTGAACAAAGAAAAAATTATAATTTCTCGTGAAATTTATCACTGGCACGTCGACAATTGTATAGAACTAACCTAATTTAGAGAGATATTACTTTAAATATCACAAAAAGGATCTCAATTAAGGGAGACGTGCATCGAAAATTATATCATGTGATCAGATTGGGTTTTTTTTTATTTATTATATTTATTCTAATACTATAATGAAATTAAATAAATTAAAATAAAAACAATGTAAAATGCGAACAAATCATTAAAATACCAAATTACCGACCAGGATTATTATTTCTAATGCCAAAACTAATAAATTAAATATTGATAAGATTTATAAGTTATCTTCGGCTGCTAATCTACTATATCTACTATTACCAATATAATTACTACTATTAGGACCATGTTTTAATAAAGTTATTAAATAATTGATTATACCATCATTATCTACAATTCTTTCTACACCACCTTTGCCATTATCAACCCAAGTAGGTTTATTCCACCATCTTAATAATAAACTAGAACAAACAACGCTCACGCTCGAAAAAGCCATTGCAAATCCAGCCATCATTGGATGTAGATGAAATCCCCATGGGATAAATAACCCCATAGCTAGAGGAATGCCCAATACATTATATAAGCTTGCCCATACAAAATTTAACCTAATACGTTTAAATATTGTTTTTGATAAGTCAATAGCCGCTACAACATCTGTTATATCCCCTCTCATTAATACAATATCTGCTGCTTCCATTGCAATATCTGTACCCGAACAAAGCGCAATACCTAAGTCTGCTGCTGCTAATGCTGGTGAATCATTTATACCATCCCCAACCATTGCCACTACATTTCCTTTACCTTCATACTGAAGCGTTTGAACAATTTGTGTTTTACCTTTTGGTGATACACCAGCATGAATTTCAGTAATATCACATTGCGCTGCAATTGCTTCGGCAGTAAGCAATTGATCACCTGTAACCATTGCAACTTGAATTCCCATACAACGTAAAGCCCCAACTGCTATTTTAGCTTCAGGTTTAACCATGTCAGACAAAA
The DNA here is from genome assembly GCA_003833135.1 of Oehlia diaphana. Classification (NCBI taxonomy): domain Eukaryota; kingdom Fungi; phylum Glomeromycota; class Glomeromycetes; order Glomerales; family Glomeraceae; genus Oehlia; species Oehlia diaphana. The sequence continues at coordinate 51,455 of QZLH01000127.1, read as the reverse complement.
ATATACAACCAGCAAATGAATTGTTAATGGCTACTAAAACTGCAGTCCTTCCAAGACGTTCTTGTGATTCTTTGATATTCATTGCTTCGCTTGGAATAAATATTTGATTTCGAAGTGAGAGAAATTTCTCATTACCGATCAAGACATTATATAATTTTGATGTTGTATTTGTTGTTGCCGATAAAGGTGTAACAGCAGAATATGATGTATTTAAAATCACTTTACATTTTATACCTAATCCAGCAACAGCTTCAAAATCTGAAACAGCAGCATCATATGCTTCAATATCTAACAATTTCTTTCCATAATTTACGATAGATCTTCCAAGAGGATGTTCGCTAGAAGATTCAGCTGCTCCAACAATTGCAAAAAATGTTTCCTTTGTCAATTCTAAATTGTTTGTTATAATCTCATAATGAGCAACGTCTAATTGACCCTTTGTAAGTGTACCAGTCTTATCAAAAACGATTTTTGTAATTTTATGTCCTGTTTCAAGCGGACCACCACCTTTGATTAATATTCCATTTTGTGCTCCAACTCCAGTTCCGACCATAACAGCCGTAGGAGTACTAAGACCTAATGCACAAGGACATGCAACCACAATAACAGAAATACATAATTTAAGACAAACCATGAAATAACTTCCATTATGTTCAAAAATTTCCGGAGGAGGATTTAAAATTTGTGCAAGAATCATCCACCCTACGAATGTAAGTAGGCCTAACCCAATGACCACGGGTACAAAATAACCGGCAACGGTATCAGCAAATTCTTGAATCGGAGCTTTGGAAATTTGAGCTTCTTCAACAAGTTTGACAATTTGAGATAAAGCTGTATCGCTTCCAGCACGTGTGACCTCCATATCAAAAGTTCCCAATCCATTAACAGTTCCACCAATTACCGAATCACTTTGTCGTTTGTTTACAGGATTAACTTCTCCAGTTACCATTGATTCATCTACAGCTGATTGACCTGATATAACAATTCCATCTGCCGGAATTTTATCCCCAGGAAAAATTTTTACTACATCGCCAACTTGTACTAATTCTGTAGGAATTTTTTTCTCTCCAATTATTTCACCTGTTTTGGGATCTTTAATTAATATGGTAGTAGAAGCAGGCGTGAGTGACATGAGTTTCGATAATGCAACTGAGGTTTTTCCTTTTGCTAAATTCTCAAGATATCTTCCAAACGTAACAAAGGTAATTAACATGGTCGATGTATCGAAAAATACCGATGGTTCATTTCCATCTACAATTAATGCAAAGATCATGGAAAAGCATGAAAAAGTAAACGCGGACGTAGTTCCAATAACTATTAGAACGTCCATAGTAGCAGTTTTGTGTTTGAGAGCTTTGTATGATGAAACATAAAATCGTTTTCCAACACCAAATTGAACAGGAATTGTTAATAAAAGAGCGACTAAATCACCACTAAATATCCCGCGAAGTAATTCAACATGAACTAATTTCCTTCCCCATTCAAATCCTGGGAAGACCATAGAAATAAAGAAAACAGGAATAGCGAAAATAAGCGATCGATAAAATGCCGAACGCCATTCTGTAATTTCTCTAGTACGAGCTAAAGATTCTAACTGAGCTTTTTGACTATTATCATGGATAAGAGCATTAAAATCAAGTTTTTCAATTTGGTCTACGATATCACGAACTCCTAAGGATTCCTTATCGAATTGAACCGTTGCTATTGCTGTGGAAAAATTAATTGAAACGTTTATTATTCCAGAAATTTTAAGTAATTCCCGTTCAATTAATTGAGCATGATCGGAGGTTCGCATTCCAAAAATTTGAAGATCGACTGAACCTTCACGCTTTGGCTTAATTGGAGTAGCTTTAAATCCTAAGCTATCAATCAATTCAGCTATAGAACTCTCATCTAAAATATCAGGATCATATTCCACTATTGCTCTTTCAGCAAGTAAAGACACTTTAATTGAAATTATTCCTGCAGCTTCACAACAATTTTTTTCTATGCTATTCACGCAGGACGCACAAGTCATCCCAAGAACTTGTATATGACAAACTTGAATATTATCTTGATCAAAACTATGTGTCTTAATAACTTTAAGAGGATATGACTCTTCTTCCTGTGATTGTTTCAAAGTAATATTTGTGAATGAAGCAAATTCTGTTGAATTGATATTTGCTATATCTGATGCTAAAGGAACATCAAATCCACAATTTTCAATTGTTTCAATAATTGTTGATAATATTATTTTATTTGGATCAAAAGAAACTGATGCTTCATTATTTTCTAAACTCACAGTAATATTTACAATTCCAGGTAATAGAGAAACAGCGTTAGTTATCGACTTTACGCAAGACTGACATGTCATACCATTAATTGGAATTACTTTATCTACCACTGATATATCTGGTGTTAAAGGAACATCAAATCCACAATTTTCAATTATTTCAATAATTGTTGATAATGTTATTTTATTTGAATCAAAAGATACTGATGCTTCATTATTTTCTAAACTCACAGTAATATTCAAAATTCCAGATAATGAAGAAACAGCATTAGTTATCGACCTAACACAAGACTGACATGTCATACCATTAATTGGAATTACTTTATCTACCGTTGATATATCTGATGTTAAAGGAACATCAAATCCACAATTTTCTATTGTTTCAATGATTGTTGATTTTGATACTTTATTTGAATCAAAAGAAATTGATGCTTCTTTATTTTCTAAACTCACAGTAATATTCAAAATTCCAGATAATGAAGAAACTGCATTAGTTATCGACTTTACACAAGACTGACATGTCATACCATTAATTGGAATTACTTCAGCTTGAGCTGTTGAATCCTTGCTATCAGTAATAGCATTATCACCAAGATCTTCTATTATGTCAACTGCTCGAGAATGAACGTCAGTTTTATCCATTTTACGTGAGTTTTCTTAAATTTGGTCAATCTGTATATTCACAATTTGGTTTGTTATTAAGAAATATTTTTTTTTATAAAAATAGATTGTAAAAAAGAAATGTTCTTTATAAAGAACATGAAAACAAGAACAGTTTAATAAAAAAGTTTGATAGAAACACCCCACCTTTCAATAAATAAAGTTTTTTTTTTGTTTTATATAAAAAATTGTGGCAAAGGAGGCTTTTATTATTTTTATTTTACTTTTTTGTAAAAGTGGATTTAGTTGGAAAATATAAAAACAGAAAGAAAGATCGGAATTATTTAGACCTATCTATATTTTTCATGTCCAGCAAGAAAAAAAGGAAAATTTATTTAGAAGATTTCATATAAAATTTTATTTATAATTATTTATAATCATTCTTATTTTTCTTATTTACGAAATATATTAATATATTCTTTGGAGCACGGCATATAGTATGAAACAAACCTAATGTATTTGATAGTGACGCAACCAAGATCAGATGCGTCATGCAATTTGTTTAATTACCGAAATTTTTATCCGGATTTATTTCCTGTAAATCCCATTAATGTCGTTTGCCGACCGTCTTTTACGATCTAATCTCGGGTATCAAGTTTTTTTTTTTAAAAAAAAAATTTCCAATTTTTCAGCTTACCCCCCATATACGGTAGTATTTTAGATTTCCGGAAACTCGGAAGTTTTACAGCTGATTTCAAAAAGGGTCGGGACACCTAAAGAACTCGGAATATTCGGTAACAGTACTCCAAAATTAGCGTATAATTTTTTATCGAGATCTTTTGAAATTAGCTGTAATTTATTCCGGATTTTTTCCCGGTATTTTTTTTTGAGGCTGATTTCATAATATACATAATATACGGACACCTAGTCACATACCGTCGGTACATTCGGTAAAGTTCAGGATGAGGTAAAATTAGATTTGGCAGTTGTAGTTTTTTATTCTGTTCTTATCGGTGCCAATGCATATTATGAAATCAGCTATAAATGCAGGGTGGACTTACAAGAGTGTGAAGATAATTTTAATTATCCGAACGAATTTATTTTTGTATTTTCTTCTTGTAACACACTTGTAAAATCTTAAAATAGAATCTATTTATCGTAAATTACAATATAAATAATATTACAAATTCAAAAAAATATATTTTTTTAAATATTATATATTTTATCAGGTTATTAGTTAAATTTAACTACTATTTTAAGAAAAGAAAGTGTAATTATATCTTATTTTCTTGGTTTAATTTTAACTTTGCAAACTCTGATCTACATTTGAATGGTTCAATTACGCCTGCTATTTCTATATCATATGTTCTAAAAAAGGAAGAAATTAAACACTTTGATTCTAATGTTGCTAATTTTCTTCCTGGACAAATTCTAATTCCACTTCCCCATATAGTAAAAGAATCTTTCATATGTTGTTTTCAAGTAAATATTTATAAAGCATTTGAAAGGATTGCAAAAGATAGAGGATGATGACGATGTAATTCTTTGATAACTGCTTCACAATATTTTAATTCATCAAGATCCTTATACTGTATGTTATGGGCCTTGTTAAGTCTTTACTCAATTTCTTGTCGTAATCGTGGTTTCACTTCAGCAATATAATATATGACAAAGCAAATTAAATTTGCCATAGATTTAGAAATCAATTTTAAAAAGTGAATGCATAGTTCTTTTTTTACTTACAGTACCTCCTTCAGTGTCAGACATTTTTCATAACATTGATATCACGTGTATTCTCAATTTTAAATCTTCTTTCTTTAATAATATTATATGTTTTATCAAACATAAAAAATCTTTAATTTGACCACGAATAAATGGACATAACAACGAATAAAACTTAATTAAAAATAAAAAAAATAAATCAATCCTCTATCGAAAGTTTCAAGTGATTGAATAAATTTTTCTTTAATTTTTTATTTTCATTTTCATTTAAAGAGTCGTAATTTCGAAATTATTTCATTTGTAAATCTAGACATCCATTTTTAAGATCCGTTAGATCCATTGCTTTATTTTCTCCTAGATTATTCCAATAAGATTCCATTTCTTCCCATAATAGCTTTATCATTAAAACCTGGGGTGGGCAGATTTGGCCGGAATTGCGGCATTAAGAAATTACGAATGTGACAAATAATTGCGTGACAAATAGCCTGACATCCCCTATTAGTGTAAAAAATCGGTAGATCTACAGTAGATTCTAAACAAACGCGTGCGCGATTATTTCACTAAAAAATGTCTCGTATTTTTGCTTTAGATGAGTTAGGAACATCAAGAGGACGTGTAATACCTACTCGGCCTATACGAGAAATACCTGATATTGATATTGATCTTGATATCGATGATTTATCAGATAGTGATGTAGAGGATAAAAAGGAACAAGAAACTCAATTGCAAGTTGGAGAAGTATATAATAGTTATGAAACATTGAAAAGAACTTTGATTAATGAGGAATTTTCACCGGAAATTTTAGAGTTTCAAGATAGAGCTATAAATAATTTAGATAAATTAATACAAGAACAAGTACGTAATAAATAAAAAAATTATATGATATTCTATTTAGATATTTTTTCACTAAAAAATTTTTTTTTAAAGAATGCTATTTCGAGTGAAATGTTATTAATTCGTGAAAGAAAACCTTTTGGTATGCTTCTGTTTAGTGATATTGATCGTATTAAATATATTATGGAAAAATATTTGCTATGTAGAAGAGTTAAGGTATCATTACAAGATTTTATTTATTATAGTCGAAACATTCAAGAACACTAAAATTTTTATTTATTCAAGATTGAAAATCAAGTCTTGAGCATTCTCTCATCTCCTATATATAAAGGAAGATTATCCGAAGCCGAATTAAGACACGCGGAAGAGTAATTTACTTTATTTATTATTAACATTATTTTTTTCAAATTTTTTTAACATTATACATTTCATTTAGTTATAAGAAATTACTTGAAGATTATCTAAAAGCTGAACTTGGCAACAAACTTCCAGAAGATTGTTTGGAGGATGGTTAGTTTTTTCACGTAAATCATAATAAAGTTTAATTGGTTATTCAAATGATTTGTTTTATAGGTGTAATAAAGACTTTTGAAAAAAGACCGGATCTTTCGAAACCAGTATTTTGTCGCGTTATAAAACCTTTAGTTCCTAAGGATTCACAAGACGGGTAATAAATAAAAATTTTTTGCTGGTGATATTTATTAAAATACCATAAATTAACTTTCATTCTGGAATATTTTTAGTAATTTAAAACACGAACCAGGAGATGTTATTATGGATAAATATATGTATATGAGAGATGCTCTCGAAGATAAATCCGTAGAATTAATATAATTTGAAAAATATATTTCCACCACTGACAAAGCCAAGCAAGCAAAAGCAACTTTTTAAATATTCTTGAGAAAAGATTAGAAAGATCAGATTAATTGAGAGGTAAATGTATTTGAAAATATAAATACAATATTGACTAAAGGGTATACAATATACATTAACGTTTAAAAGCTGTTTTTTAATGAAGCTGATTTTGGTTTTCATAAAAAAATTTGCATAAGCGCAATTATTGTGTGGCAACGATAATTTCATAGATTAATTTTTTTTTTTTTTAATAACTCATTTAATAATAAAACACGAAACATTATTTTCAAAATATGTGTTCTTTGTAGAAAAGTATTAATAACCCCCTCAAATTAGTCTTGATTATACAATAAAAGTTATATTAAATGTATCTTTGAACAACCACTGAATTAAGGAGAGATGCGTCGATTAATGTTTGTTTCTCATCTTTGAGATCCCTTGATGGAAATGTAGTTTGTAAAATATAGTTACGTTGTGCTTCCCCAACCCGTGAACTATTTAAAATTAAGAAATATTATTTTAGTGAAATTAAAAATATAAACGTATTTTACATAAAAGAGACACGTACGCATTAATGAAACTTCGAATGTCTCCAACTGTGTGTGTATGATTAAACCTAGAACGCAATCTAAAAAAGCGAAAAGATAGTTAATTGAATAAAATCATAAACTTAATATAAAGTTTTTTTAAGTATACCTTGTTCCATCACCCAATCGGATTTGAATGGATGTTATTGGTAACGATTCATCTATTTCTAATTCTCTTGTTCTTGGTGCAGGTGCGGCTTCACTTGATGAAGAAGTTGAGGGATATGCACCTGGTGTACTGCTAGTAATTACAGTCGGTGTAGGACTAAAAAATAATAAAGGTAATTAATCTTATTTTCACAATAATATTAGGCAAAACTAACTAACCTTCCAAGTCTTTGCCCAGTGCCTGAAAATGGCTTGGAAGGCTTCTTTGGTGGAGGTTTATAATCCTCATCTAGCCTGCGAGCTACACGTACGTCCACTGGCTGATCTTGCCTTACATTTAGCAATGCCAAAGGAGCGCGCCTATATATATTTTACAGGAATCGTTAATTTTCATATATCACTAATGTGCTTGCAAAATCAGAAATATAGTATTATTTACCCGCTATTGATGGCTCTTAAGAATTCTTCGTTCGATGGATCATCATAAGACATTAGTGGACCATCCTCAATGCTGAACCCATTTCTCCAGAATGTTAAATGACGAACAACCTGCAGTTAATTTAAAATGTAAATCATCCATCATAAGGTTATACACAGGCGGTCTCGATTAACCGGGCTTTTCCATTAGAAAATCCGATATATCAAATAATTCGATATATTGATAATAATCCGTTCCAGACCCAACTCTAAGGTTCTGGTTTATCGAAGGTCCGGTTTATCAAGATTGCCTATGTAATTAAAATTTGAATATATTGAACTTACCGGAGTAGGTGGTTCTGTTGGTGCGGTTGGTGTAGTTGGATTACTAATTACAATGGAAGGCTCATCTTCGCTTCCAAGCTTATAACCTAAAGTTCGAAATGACATTTATTGGTAAGATAAAATAATAAACGTTATTATTGAGTAAGCAGTTAAGTTACAAACCAGTTCCGGAAAAAGAAGAATTCTCAGGTGGTCTAGTAACTTCTAGTTCTTCAGTAGGTCCACGACCACTCCTGTTATATAAATAAAACCAATCAATCGCTGCTGTAAATATGATCATAAACGTAATAAAAGCTTTTATTTGAATGTCATTAATTACTCTGCTGCCTTCTTTAAGATGTCTGAAACTAATGAGTTCGATGGCTTTGTTGTTTTAGCATTAGGATTCTGCATAAAGATACCACTACATATTCCAATGAAAATGTTACAGTATTGTAAATATATTATTAAGAATAGAATTTAAGAATTACATACGATTTTTCGCCTCCAGCAAACAAATTTTCGCGTTCCTCGTCCTCCTCTTCTTCTTCAGACTGTTCTTTATCAAGATCATGTAAAGTAGCGAAAGAGCTTAGGGAAGAATTTAAACATTAGAAAGCAAAACATAAATGGTTAATAAAACAAATTGGTTTTTAGTGAGTTTGAAAGAAGTTTCTAATATACCTTCTTGGGGCCGTTGTAGAATGCGTTCCCTGAAATGGCCCTCCAGTATCGCGAGAGCCCGAGGCAGTGGCTTCGGGTTCCCCAATTGTTGATTCTGCATTCGTACCATCGTAATAGTTAACTACAGCCGCCTATTAAATAAAAAAAACGCGACTCAGAAAATGAACAAAAGCATTTTACTTAATTAATTTGTAAACAGCTAAGTACATTTAGATCCCAATTAGTTGCTTCTAAATAGAATCGTGCTTGTTGTTCGTTACAAGAAACAATTCCAGTGAACCGTGCAATCAAATCAGCTTCGTCAGTCATAATTAGAATTAAAGAAATTTCAAATTAAATTCGTATTTTCATTTATTTTATCCAGATGTCATACAAAAACATGCATAACTTACGTGTACGTAGTACGTCTGTATGTGTATTTTTTTAAAAAATTTCACGTGATAGTTTTTGTTTCTTACTTTTGACGAATTTCTTTAGCGAAATGGTATGTGTATCATTAAATAACTTAAAATTTATTGATAAGCGCATAATTAAAAGATGTTTGCGATTATAGGATCGGTTCAATCTTAATAGTCAGCTCGAACATTGTAAGTTTTTGCAATCAAACCTTCTCTAATTGCACACTATGACAGTCTATTATTTGCCCACATTAAACTCGAGGGGAATTGTATTATAGTAGTTCCTTTTACTAATATCTGACTTTTATTAAATTTAGTACAATCTAAATATGTTGGAACTGGTCATGCAGATACAAATAAATTGTAAGTGATATTGGAAGCTTTTTTCTTTTTATTTAAAAAATTAATTGACTTTTAAACATAGCGAATGGATGGTAAATCAACATCGAGATAGCTACGCTTCGTATATTGGTCATCATTCTTTAATTTCTTATTTTGCCGTAGCACAAAACGAAAGCATTGCTAGGGTGAAATTTGAGTTTGTAGAAGTAAGTATTATGCCGACAATAAAATTTTTTTTTTTTTACACATTATTTACATTATCTGAATTAAATTAACCATTAAATATTTTCGTTAAAAGAAAATGCTGCAACCTTGTGGACTGCCTGTTCCTAGAGACGAATAGTAACTATTCACAGTTTATTAGAATTTTTTATATTATAATGCATTATAATCATCCTAAAAAACGTTTACTGATTGTTATTTGAAGATTAAAAATTTAGCTAATGCGAATTTCTATTTTAACGTGGAAATTTTAATATATTGGCGAAACCTACTTAGTTTTAATTTTAAAAATTTTTTTAATGAAAATAAATAACGATACGATTATAAGTCACTATGTATTACGAGTTACTTTATTTCAAATTGGCAAATTTTCATTTGCCCACAATTTAAATGTCCGATCAAATCCAGAAGAAGCAATAAATCTATTATCTAAAGACAAATAAATATATATAAGTATAAAAAAATTATATAATGATTCAATCTTAGTCAAACGTATATACTAACCTGAAGAAACGTCTACAGACATAACTTTTCCGTCATGTCCTGCTAGACTCTTTAACAAGTTCCAATCATCTGCAGACCATATATTAACAAATCCATCGTATCCGCTACTTACTAAATACAATCCAGATAATGCGGGTCTAACGCCATTTAACAGTTCATCATTAGCTAATGTCACTGAACCATGGAAAAACCTTACTTCCGATACAAGAGATTTATGTGCAGCGATAGCATATATACATCGCAAGGTTCGAATGTCCCAAATTCGAATCGTATTGTCAGCACTTCCAGTAACAACTTGATAGCTAGAGAATGAAAAAATTGTCCGGTAAGCAATATTAAAAACAATGTAACTTTTAGTGTTTATCACTTACCCGTTTGGTGAAAAGTCCACTGATAAAATATCTTTAACATGTCCCTCTAAAACCATCGTAGATCTACCTGTTCTTAAATCCCATACTCTTCCTATTGCATCTAATCCACTACAAAAATAAAAGGACACGTAAATTAAGATTTCTTCAGATCTCATCGCTTCCTATCAAAAAATTCAAATACCCTGTGGCGACTAATGCACCATCTATTTGGAATTTAATTGCATAGACTTCTCTTGAATGTCCTTCTTGTAAAAGCAATTCTTCTGTAGTTTCGACGTCCCAGAGACGCCATGAAGTATCATAACTATATATTAAAAAACATTTAATATGAACCAAAATAATGATGATGATGATGAGATTTTAAGAAATACCTCGCCGATCCAAGAAACCGTCCAGAAGGATGAAAGTCAATCTTTGAAACCCTAGCAGTATGTCCTTGTAATGATGCCAATGGTGATTCACTCCCTAATGACCACAAGTTAATAAACCCATCAGCTCCTCCCGAGGCCAAATTTACTACATTTCTATCAATGGATATGGTTGACTGTGGATGCCAAGAAACTCCCCCAACTCGATCAGTATGACCTAATATTTGTGTAAATAAGTTAAAATAAATGATAAATGATGTCTTACAAAGTAATAATACAAACCTTTTAAAGTAGCAAATGTATTACAGCTTGGTACACTCCATATCTTACATAGTCCAGACCACGAACCAGTAGCAACCAGATTACAATCTGGTGAAAAAGTGCATTGTGAAGTTGGTCGATCATCTCCAATTTGAGAACTGAAATTTGCATAAGACTAAAGGTATATTGAAAAGAATCAATATTAACTATTAAACGTTTGATCTTAAGCAAAAAACTTGTTTAAAATTCAGTTGCCTTTAATTCTGAAAATAAATCTTTTCGTAATGATTTTAGCTGAGGTAATGGTAATTCATATTCCAAACGTTGCTTTTGAAGTCGATCTCTTGCTCTATAAGGAAAATAGTCAATATACTTTGTGGATCAATATAAAGTTATATTTAATAACTAACCTGGGTAAAGAGTAACTTGCAATCCATCGCCGAGCTTCTAACAATTCTGGAGTTCCTTGAGTAAAAAACTCCTCCTCTTTCTTGATTTATAAACACGAACTAAGTCCACTTGTTCGTCAATACGTTATTCAATAAACACATAACAATTATGGTCACACAAACCATACCTCTTCTTCAGATTCGGATGCGGATGATTCTTCCTCATCAGGAACAATTTCAGTTCCTTCTTGTTTTGAAAGTAAATATCGTAGACGATCGCGTCTATCTCCGGGCTATTAAAATTGACACGTTATTATAAAAAATTTAGAAATATACGTTAATTGAAAATTTTGCTTACGCCTTCACCGAACAAACATTGTGGTTCTCCTAGCTCTCTAAGCTTTGCTCGAACGCGCCCATCATCAGTTGGTACTGCGAGTGTTCTGGCACGTTTCTTACGTTCAAATTCATCCAAAATTGCTTGGTGTTCCTCACGTGATTTTTTAGACGATTCGGATAATTCATAATTCATCGAACTGTCGACTGTGAAATAATAATTTTGATGAACATAATCTTGCAAATCATTAAAAAAATAAATCTTTCACTAACCTAAATCTTCTAAAGAAACTCCATTTAAGTCCTTTACATATATAATTATTCAAATTATATCAAGTGAGTCAATAAAGCTGAAACAAATGACAACTATGACAAAATCATACTTCTGCAACTGTTGTCTTCCTTCTATTTTGACGTTCAGATTCTTCAATGCTACCAAAATGAACTCGTCTAGATAACGTACTAGACAATGAGGTTTCACCAGAACGCTTGCTCGGTTTATTACTATCAATATCCATAGGAGTTGACATATTTAAGGATGTAACATGCAAATGGCTGCTCGCGAAGCCGATTTGTTTTTTATCAGCCTCTTATATTTTTTTTCCACGTTTTTGTACAACTTGAGAGAATATATAATATTTATTTAATGTCACTTAATTTCATCACTTCAACCAATAGAATTTAGACAACAAAAATTTATACTGTATTTCGATAACAAATAAGCGAATTGTTAAGCGTGTAATTCAAATTTTTGAATTGTAAGTATAGACAAAAAATGTCTGAATATAACCAAGTTCGCCTGAGGCAAAGTGGACATACTGAGAGTGAAGTGCCAATTCAAGAAAACTTTGATGATAAAAAGAAGGTATGCATTTGTTGTTAAGACCTTTCCCAGTGAATTTGTTTATAAAATTTATTATTATAGGAAACAATTTTCAAAAAACGAGAAAGCAAGCCCAATGTAGCTTCAAGAGCCATCTTAGCGGTGCTAACTATATTGTCTTTTGTGACCCGTTACCATAATATCGACTATCCATCTCAAGTAGTGTATGTGTACATTTTTTATTTAACCCACTTGATTAAATCTATTTAAAACCTGCTACGCATGATTAAATTGTAATTGAATCTATTCATCCTTAATTCGATAGCTTCGATGAAGTTCATTTCGGCAAATTTGCAAGTTATTATCTTAAAAGGGCCTATTTCTTTGACGTTCATCCTCCGCTTGCAAAATTGATGTTTGCCGGAATGGGGTATCTACTTGGTTATGATGGCCATTTTGAATTTGATAATATCGGTGACGATTATATAGAGAATGATGTACCTTATGTTGGATTAAGAGCTTTGCCTGCCACTTTAGGCGCGCTTTTTGTTCCTCTAACATATATGATTATGATAGAATCTGGATATCCGATAATTACCGCGATTTTTGCTGCTGCATTAGTATTGTTTGGTAAAAAAAATCTACTAAACAAAATTTTAATAACTCGTTTAATGATTTTAATTTTCTTTTAACTATTTCATTTTCTGTAGATAATGCTTTGATTTGTCAAACGCGACTTATCCTTCTAGATTCTATGCTCGTATTTTTCATGCTTTGCACTTTTTATTCTTACATCAGATTTTACAAACTTCGTATGAGGTAATTATAAATAATTATTTTTAACTCATACAAATTTGACGGTAATAATAATATTTTCATTATTCATAAGAGAATTTTCTAATGAATGGTGGATTTGGCTAGTTGCCTCTGGAGTTTCACTTGGGTTAACAATAGGCGTTAAGATGGTGGGATTATTTACAGTCATGACTATTGGGGTTGCCGTTCTTGTCGATTTGTGGAATTTATTAGACATAAACCGTGGGTTGACAATGGTAATTTTAATTAGGATTTTAATCTATGGTTTCGTGCTTTATTTTTATTGATTTACGTTTACATTTTCTAGGCTCAATTTAGGAAACATTTCGCTGCACGAGCCATTGGTTTAATAATTGTCCCAATTTCAGTTTATTTGTTTTTTTTCTATCTTCACTTCCTCATATTGAACACAAGTGGGACTGGCGACGTGTTTATGAGCCCTGCTTTTCAAGAAACGCTACAAGGGAATGAAATGAATCTTCAAAGTTCCGGTAATGTTTTCAACTTGTTTTTATACTTGGTTTTCATAATTTACAACCTAACACTTGTGGTTTTATTTTATGTTTGCAGAGATAAGATTCAATGATACTATTACTTTAAAACACAAGGATACTTCGGTCTTTTTACATTCGCATTCTGAAAATTATCCGCTTAGATATGAAGATGGACGGATTAGTAGTCAAGGTACGATATTTACGCGTCTCTTTATATTAATTTTATAAATAAAATTTTACAATAAATTAATTGTAATCTTAGGTCAACAAGTGACAGGATATCTACATAATGATACCAACAATTATTGGCGTATTAAACCAGCGGAAAATTTCTTTAACAATTCAAGACCAGAGAATGACACAATTAAGCACAAAGATTATATCTTACTTGAACATATTGGCACAAATTCACATTTATTAACACATGATGTAGCTTCACCACTTATGCCAACTAATCAAGAATTCACTACAATCCCAGTAGACGATGATTCACGTTATAATGAGACAATATTTCAGGTTCTTATTAATGATGGAGAGTCTGATACTGTATGGAAAACTAAATCAAGTTATATACGCTTAATTCATTATAATACTAAAGTTGCTTTGTGGACACATAGTTCAGAATTACCCGAATGGGGATTTAACCAACAAGAAGTTAATGGTAATAAAAATAATGTTGAAAGAAGTAATATTTGGGTTGCAAATGAAGTTGTTGGTAAAAATTGTAAGTAAGAATGTCTTATTTTATTCCTTTTAGGGAAATAAAATTCATTAATTTAAAATTTTAAATTTAATTTAATTTATTTATAGATACAGAACCTATGGAACCAAAAGAACTAAAAAAGATACCATTTTTATTAAAATATTTCGAATTGCAACGTTTAATGATAAGTCATAATTCAGGATTAACAAAACCACATCCATATTCAAGTGGACCAATTAATTGGCCATTTTTAATACGTGGTATATCATTTTGGACAAATAATGACGATAGAGAACAAATTTATTTATTGGGAAATCCTTTTAATTGGTGGCTAACTGTTGCCTCAATGGCTGTACTTGTTGGAGTCTTATTAGCTGATATAATTTCAAGACGACGTGGGTTTGAACCTATAAACAAACGTAAGTATTTAAAGAATTTTTAAGGGCCTTTCCTTTATTCAAATATTAATTCATTTTATTGTTTTGTGAAAAAATGACAGCCGTTAGAATTCGCTTGTATAATTCAGGATGTTTCTTTTTCTTAGCATGGTTTTTCCATTATATACCATTTTATTTGATGGGCAGATCGTTATTTTTACATCATTATTTACCAGCATTAGTATGTAGTTATATGGTAACGTCAATTGTATTTAATTTTATGTTTGTAAATTCTGTTAATTATCCAATATTAATTAGTAGTGTCGGTAGCAATAATATGTCAATTAATAGACCTAAAGTTCATTCAGTATTAAAGGCTGGAGTAGATAATATATCAGTTATTATTGCTACAACATTAATTTTTATATCATTTGGAGTTTACATACATTTTGCTCCTTTAACTTATGGTACGCCTGGGCTTGATCCTTCTGGCATACATAATAGAAGATGGTTAGATACTTGGGATTTACATTTTCAACCAAAGAGAGGTGAAATTTAAATTATTTAAATGGAAAAAAAAAAATAAGTTATAATTTAATGAAAGTAAATGTTATGAAGATTTTTTTCGTTTTCTATTTATTTCTTTTTTCACCAAAAATATATATATATACCAATAGATATAGATAATTTTTATACATATTAGCAGTTTAATTATTTCATAATATAAAAAAAAACCAGAATTTAAAAGAATTAGCTTTTCACGTCAAAATTATGAATTATGATCATAAATTAAATCTACATCACTAAAAAAGAGTCACATAATAAGTTCGAAACTTTTTAGTAGTAATACTTTGTTAAGATCCCGCGATATTTTCTTTATGATCGATTGAATAATGAATATACACAATTTTATTGTTGTATCACATATCACAGGTATTATCACTATTTCTTTTTTTTATAAAAAAAAACCATATATATCAATGAGAATCTTGTAACAGAATAACAAATCCAAAAGCAAAAAAAAAAAAAGTATTTAACCCTTTTTTTTTAAATGATCAAATATAAAGGCTATTAAAAAAAGAGTGATAAATCATAAAAAATTGACAGATTTAAAAACAAATAAATGAAAAAAAAAGTAATAGAAAAATAAGGATAATCATCTAATTCTATTATCACCCTTTATACCTTTACACATTTACAAGATATCATCCCAAGTTTCATTAAATGATCCGTCAGAATCTGTATCCGGCTCACTGTCATCAATGTCATCTTCTTCACGTTTTTTCATACACTCTATTCAATGAGAATGAATGAATGATTAGTCGTCGATATTTACCAATTAATGATCAAGGAATCATAGCTTGAACTTACCAAGGCACCTCGCTTTTTCGGCATTTTTTCTTTGAGCCTAAATTTACCAATTAATTTTTATATATTAAGAAAAATCAAAAATAATCGTAAGATAAATTAAAATATAATTCATTTAAACGAATGAATGCTTTAATAATTGAAATGTAATCATAATTGTACCGAGATTTACGCAAAATATGAAAATAGCACTACAAGATTTCTTAAGAATTATTCAATACGTAAATATTATCAACCGTGAATTTACCTTTGCAAACGAGTCCAATGGTTTAGTTCGCGTACAAATCATACAGGTCAATGAGCTGTTCTGTTGTGGAGTGCATTGTTTGCACATAATGTGATGTTTCTTTGTAGTCCTCCCTTTAGGGGCATATTCTATATTTTTTTGAACGTGAGTTCACATTTATTAATTATCAACGAAGTTATCTACAAAAGAAATCATTTATCATTCAAAAATGCTTACCGTTATGGATGTTCGACATGTACTTCGCAATTTGTGTTTTTGAGAAGGAATGAGCAGGTTTTTCTTTATTACAGCCATAACATGTTATTCTATCTGGGACCTTAGGTCCTTGTGAATTTGCGCCTTGAGCAGAGTGACTCATATTCATTAAGATTTTGATAAAAAAAAAATCGATAACTAGACCAGAAGAGTACCTATTTATATAATATAAATCTTGTGATTATGTGGAACATTATCTTGTACGACACTAACATAATTTTTTTTGTAGGTAAAAACCCAATTATGGATGATTTTTTTGTCTAAAGTTCGTCATTTCTTGTGCTCTTCTTATGTCACACTGCGCAAGTCGATGATATTACTTTTCTCTTTTGCATCTTCCATCATTTCTATATTGTAACTTTCAAAGAACCTTGTAAATCACATGAGACCAAGTACTATGTAACAAAACCGGGAGGCTTATCTTTTTATCATATGTAGATGTTTTTGTTCCCAATTTTTAGATTTCCTTTTTCATGAAACAAAAACAATCGATAAACATGTATTGGTTCATTTTCACAACGGGAATTACCAGAAAAGGATTCTTGTTAAGGCTTTTTTTTGCTCCTTACGTTTTAGTAATGACCAATAATAAAAATTGAAATATAAATAAAGTTATATACAATAATAATCGTGATTGGCTGAGTTTATTTTTTTCTTTCTGAAGATCAAATTATAAAAGAATTCGAATTCGAATTTGTGAAAAACTTTTTTTTGTCCGTAAAAAAAAAACAATTTTATTGCAAATCAACAAATATACAATTTAAGAGAACAAAAAAAAAATATATATATATAATTATAAATATAGATTGCGTAATTCTTTCTGGCAATTTCTTAATATTATATATAATCCTAAACATGTTTTATCATTTATATACACAGTGATACAATTTGTTCACGCGTTTAGAATTATCCTTCCTAATCTTTACTATTCTTTTCCCAAAAATCCCAATGATTAACATGAAAAAATGACCAATAAATTTAATAAATTTACGATTATTAAGTTTGAACTATCTTGAAATGCAAACCCAAAATAAGAGTGTTTTACTACATCACATCCTCAAGAAGGTTACACGAGTCTCAGCATTAATTTATGTTTTTTCTTTATTTCATAGAATGAATTAGAGTAATTGAGGAACCTGATAAAATCAAACCCACCTGATATTTTATGCGAAAATGAGTTGTCAATGATGAGTCATCCAAAGCACAACAATGTACATGATGGGTATATCCGGTCTTAATCTCTTCATGGGCCATAACATAATAGGGTATGTGCTTCGCTAACAAGATATTTGCACATGATTTAAGTATTTGGAGTAAATTCATGTTATGATATCGACTATCAATTTAAAACTTTTTTACTTAATCAAAGTTATACGATGAGGAGATGTCTGATTTGACGCTATTTGATGGAAATTATAAATAATTAATCGAAAATATAATTATTATTATTAGAGGTTATTATTTAGAAAAAATTATTTGTTATTATAAGATTACTTACATCTTCGACATTTTGGATTTCGATTATCGATTATTAAAACACATTTTTTTAGTTAAGGACTGTTAAGAAAAGGAAATATCTAGATGCGCGCATTTATCTGACAATTAATCGATTTCCTAAAATCTTTTTAGTATTAAATTAACATAAAAATCGATTCTATACCTAAACTGTGTAACCTGTTAACAAAATTCCACTAGATTCTTAAAATAGTGGACAGGCCATAAAAACAGCATGTACATGGCAATATAGTAAAATGCTGAGTTACTATGAAAAAATAGTTTTCAAGAATAATTTGGCACAAAGCAAAAATATATCGTTGACTTGATATGAGTACTTTTATTCATATGATTCATATGAGTAATTATATTTAACTTTTAACAACCTATAATGAGACATGACACATCAAGAGATTATTTTATATAAACACATACAATATTTATAAATTATAAATATCATATGAAAAAGTAGAAGTGGTATATTTTCATATATTTTTATTTTTCATCATCATCATTATTATTATTATTATTATTTTGTAGAATTCAGAAAGTAATATTAAGCAACTTTATTTCATTTGTTAGATTTATCGTGCTAGTAAGAAGAGCTACTATAGTGATAGTAAAATTTGCAACATGTGCAGTAGTCTCAGAACACTTAATTGGAAGATATAATCTCACTTGAATGACGGGATATAAATAATATTTATTAATAATATCAGCGTATAGTAATAATATTTATGTTACCGTAAGCATATAACGTCATTTGGCCTAAATTATTGCTTAGTTTTATTGCAAGCCTACTAAGATAAATAGCTAATAAGCCTAACGTGTATAATATTTATTTCTGGATGTTCTTTTTATGTACAGAAAATTTTACGGAATAAAATACTTATTCGCAATTGTCAGTTAATAATTCCCATTTTTATTTAGCAAAAATAAATAAATAACGTAAAATGCTTCACAAATAAGTTTTAAATTATTTGGTTACTTTAACACCTTTCCAAAAAGAAACGTAATTCTCAATATTTTTTGCTTTTTCCAACGCTTTAGGATAATACCAAGCAGCATTTTCATTTGTTTTACCTAATTCAAATAATAGATCACGATATTTAACCAATTTTTTTTTTTTTTAAAAAAAAAAAAAAGATTTGTTAATAAATACCATTAACGACAATATTGTAATATGAAGCTACTCCTTTCCATGGACATGTTGAATTATGACTAGATGTTTGAAGAAATTCTGATTTAACACTGTTCGGTGGGAACTAATCGAGAAATAGTTATAATAAGATAATTTATCAAACCAATCATTTAAATATTATAAAGATTACTTACATAAATACTTCCTTCAACTTCTTGGAAGTCGTCAGATTCAGCGATAACTTGTAATATAAATTTATAGAGAATTTTATGAGAAAATTTATTATAATAATTATAATAATTAAAGTAATCCAAATTTTATAAATTATTTACCTTCTCCATTCCATTCAGCTTTTGGCATTTTTGTTGATTAAAAATTTTTTTTTTTAATCACTAAATAATTTGTTAATTTTAATTTTAATTTTCGAGATTTGATGTATTTATATATCTTTTCAGAAATAAGGATTATCCCATTAAACGTTTATAATAAAGTTTTTATATCATGTATAACATTACTTATTTTAGTTAAATATTTAGCTTATTAATTGGGAAATATTAGATATAGATTTGATTAATCTCTTTTTCCCGTAATCATATGACATGTTTATATTACCTATGGTTTAATATAGCCAAAAGTTGAATTCCACATATTTTCATCTTCAAAGCGCAATACTTTATATATATTTATTTATAGATGACTCGTAGGTAATATTAATATTTACTTACTGTACGTTTATACTGTCTCACTGTCTCACAAATGTCATTAAATAGCGGAATTTGTTCATTTTCCCCATTATGTCTGTAAAATTCTATGAGGAGATAATTAATAATTACGAAATTTTATGCTGGTAAAGGCCAATTATAGAAGAATTTCTTATTTATTTATTTGTATTGTGATCTTTTCAATCACTTACCTAATATATTTAAGGTATTAAAAATATAATAACTTAATTTACTTTCACACAAAAAATATGTGCAGTGAACTTAAGCAATGAAAGCAAGAAGCATTAATAAATTTAAATTTATTTGTAAAATATATTATAGATATCTAAAGCTATTTTATGAATTGTGAAAAATATAAAAACTAATATAAAGACAGATATTTAGTATCACCCATCATTAATCTTATGTATCTATAATATGTTAAGCTATTTGTGAATATATTTATATTCAATACAATAATTAGATAAAAAAGTGAAATTTTTATCTGGCAGTAAACGCGTGTTTCATAATTTATTCATTAAAATTTATATCCATCAATGCACATATTTTATATGACGTCAAATGGATATTTTCAAGTATGAAAGTCACGGCGTTAGGCTTCACTCAAGCACTGTAAACAAATGTCTCATGTTTTCTTTTCAATATATAATGAGAGTGGTACCACAGTAAACTTTAATAGCAAATAGCTTAGAAGTACCCTGCCCACTCTTCCATTTCCATTAACGAAAGGATGGATATACAAAATTGATATAAAAAAACATACTCCATATTTATGGTTTCTTCCAATTGAAGGTCTTCTTTTCCAAATTCACTTCTACATTGATGCCCTCTATTAAACTTGGAAACAAATAGGAAAGTCTTTTTATGCTGGCATAACGAGTTTTGTTCTGTATTGACCTGCATTTTCAATCAAATCGTTACTAACCTATTTGCAAACAACGGATTAAAGTGATCTATCAGCAAATTAGGAAAGAATATAGATAGGAAAAATGTCAGTTATAACATCATGGAGATTTTGCACTTTTTTTAGCCAAATGTGCGTTGTAAGATTGTCTCTTAAAAATTATTCTGTAAATATAGCTTGAAAAATTTGAAAATACAATGGCTTTAATTAGTTTACAGTAAGGTCTATTGTTGCTTTCTGCAGAAATAGTTAATATATTCCTTCCAAAGTAAAACGTTTCCTTTACCAATAGCTGATAATATGTTGTATTAGAGGATTTTAGTATTTGAGAAAATATTTTATGTCAACGGTCATCAAAACCTGAATGTCACCAAGGGTTATTCAAGAAATCGAAGTTGGAATATATCATCAAAGACATTTTGCGAATTATAATATAAATTTTGCGAATATAAGTTTTGTTTTGTAAATTATTTTTTGTGAGTTTGTAAGTTTGAACGTTTGTTAAAAATAAGGTGATTAGGTATTTATAAACTTTTCTGTATAGTAAATGATGCAAGTGATGTAATATGATATCATTAGGTTGCGAAAAAGAATTTAATTTATTGGATGAATTATTCTCATATTATATCAGAATATCGATCTTTTCATGTAACACATAATAGTAAATTGAATTTTTTCCCAAATAAAAAACTAAAAATTTTATGGTGATTTTAGGTCATAGAGAATCTGCACGAAAGTTAATGGCTCCTGAATTTTTTTCGATTTGTATTTGAAGATTTCTGAAGTAGAGACGCAGAATAAAAATGTATGATACGAGTTATTAAGGAGTTATTATTTCTTATTTCTTTAGAGAGGAATTGGACAAATGCCTTGCTCACTATGAATACTGAGCGAGAGCATAAGGCTCAAAAAAAGGTCAGATGCGTCTGCGCACCTAAAGGACTGTTTTTTCTCTATTTTTTTTTAGTTAAAAGTAATTTGGTCGGTAAATTCAATCGAATAAATACAATAGTAGAAATTAAATAAATTTTTACTCTTTTATATTTACATTCTTAAATGAGATTTTTTTAATCCACTCAAAAATTTTTTTTACATATAATTGGTCAATTGACCAAATTTTTTTTTTTAAGAGAAAAAAATATGGTTAAAGGATGAAATAATTGACAAAATAATATGATAAGAAGTTAAACATATAGTCTTTTTACACAAAAATATAGGTTACCATTAAAAGATATCTTTTTTATAAAAAACATTTAATAAGAAGAAGAGATAGAAAAAATAAATTTTGATTTCACGAAAAAGAAAGACAAAGCACATGCAGTGAATCGACCAAAGAATGAAAATTTCATCTTGAAATACGAAAAAAATTTTGAAAAGGATAGAATTAGACAATTCAAAATTTTCGAAATTATTTAATATTTTAGAAAAATTTGAAACAACGAAATTAAAAGAAAAGGAAGATGAAGAATCAATAAAGGATTTTTTTTTAAAAAAAAAAAGAAAATGTTTGTGTATGAAATAATTTAATTTTTTATCTTTTATTTTATTTAATGATTGTATTAAAAATATAATAAAAATAGTAACATATAGGTATAGATAAATATTAAATTAGATAATTACACAAACGATGCTGATTAAAAATATTAGTCCTGGAGCGAAACAACGGGTAACTGCTAGTATTCATTTAAAGATTTTTAACTAGCGGCGACACAGTCGCCGCACATTAGAATCCTCTAGTTAGTAAAATAAAAAAAATCTGATCAACGGATAGTCCACAAAAAATCTTCAACGGGGAATAGATCAGACGCAGGCATTTCTATGTTACACAATTCAAATTATTTTAATTATAAGATGGGCGAGATTTTCTTATTTATTATATTAATTTATTTATTTCTATTTATTATTTATATAATATTTACATATAATTTAAACTAACTAAATTCTTTATTAAAAAATTATTCATTTAATAATATAGGAAGTAAGTTATTTATTTAATTCTATTATATTTTATATATTTACATATAATTAAAACTAACTAAATTATTCAATAATATAGGAAGTAAGTTATTTAATTCTATTATATTTTTATATATTTACATGTAACTTAAACTAATTAAATTCTTTGTTTAAAAAATTATTCAAATATCTTATATTGTAAGTAATTTATTATATTTATTATAATATTTACATAAATTTTATGAATAAGGACGCGTTCAGTAGATCTGTACAAGAGATGTTTAGTACCGCCGTTCTAGATACTTTTAGAACAGGTTAAATTGATTTTATACATTAGTCAAAAGGTCTACATGACAGAAAAATTGTAATCTGCTCATGTTAATCAATAAAGTACGCAAAAAAAAAGAAGAAAAAAAAAAGAATTTTAAACTTTGTGCACAAATGTAAGTGAATATACAGTACAGTAAATCATAATCATTAAATGTAGCGTACTGATGTGAGTAAGCAAACTTTATCTAAATGTTTGTGTTGCAGTACGCGAAAATTTGCTTATCTTCATTATTTCACTATTTACAGAAAAAAAAAATTACTAATTATTGACAATATTAACCTTCTAATATTCTAATCTTAATACAATTTATATTAAAGAAGGATATATGCATTACTTTCACATACTTATCATTGAAATAAACATTTTTTACTTTAATCATTAAATAATAAATCAAATTATGTCAGTAACCTGAATTTGAAAAAGATAAGAAATCAAAGCTTTACTATAAATAACAAAGATTAAAACCAAATCAATGCTTCACAATTAAAAGTACCGTACAATTTTAAAAATCATAATAATCATGAGAGAGTTCCCGGTACTATTCACATCCTAAATATGAATGACTTTCT
>QZLH01000127.1:9178-22099 GCA_003833135.1 Oehlia diaphana | reverse complement strand
TTATGGAGTAATACCTTATATTGCACCAGAAATATTTAAAGGGTCTACATTTTCTAAAGAATCTGATATTTATAGTCTGGGTATGATTATGTGGGAACTTACAACAGGTTGTAAGCCTTTTGCTAATGTTGAACATGATCATAGACTTATTTATAATATTATTGATGGTGTACGACCTGAAATTACAGAAGATACACCAGATTTTTATTCTAATTTAATGAAAAGGTGTTGGGATTCTGATCCTAAAAAAAGACCTTCTGCAAGTGAAATTTATATTATGACTTTGCAATCTGTACCATTTGATCATTCTGAATTAAAAAGAAAAGAGTTAATAAATTCAAAGAAACTTGGTCCCAAGTTTAGTGAAAAGCCTCATCCAAAAGCTATTTATACAAGTAGACCAATAAGCTCTTACATTTCAAAATGCTCATCTATATTTACTAAATGTTCATCTAACAATTCTTCAAATGGTATGTATATTATACTATTTTAATAATAGTCATCTTTGGATAATAAGTTAAATTCTTTTTTTTTGATAGATTACACTTCAATTGAAGTAGTATTAGACGTAGACATTGAAAGGTATTTAAAATTAAAAATATTTTATTAATAAATTCAATAATTCGAAAAAATCTTCAACAAAATACTATTTTTATATTAGTAGTAAATCCAAATTACTTGGAACTAAGAGAAAGATTGAAGAATTATTAAATGATAATTCTTATGATAATAATGGTAAATATTTTATTTGATTAAACGTTATCAATATTTGTTGTTTAATTATTTATTTATTTTAAAAATAGGAAAATCGAAAACACTAAAATTAGTTCAAGGCTTCCCTCATTAGATTTAAGTACAAAATAGTTCTTAAAATTTGATTATAAAATAATAAATATATGTCACATATGTTGGAAAAAATTAACGGTTAAAAAGGGCTTAATCAATAACTTTGTTTCGTGTATAAAATTAAAATTCATTTATACTTGTTCATGAAAAATGGAGGATTTTTTATAGCGTGTTATAACAGAGTTATAACTCTTTAATGACAGAGGTGATTCTTATATAATAAACGGTTTAAAAAAATTCAGGAATTTCGTATAAAAATTCTATTTTAAAACAAAATAATGGCAAAAAAGCAGTAAAATTCCTTGTTAGATTTTATAAGAATTAAGTTGCGCATATACTGTATATATATATATAAACATCATTTTAGAAGAATAACTACAGAAAAATGTAGTATCTACCACTTTTTAGATTATAACAAAAAAGCATAAAAATTGGCAAAAGAATAATATATCAGAATAATTTTACCTAGCTAAATATATTGTGAAAGTGTTAATTGACAAAATTAATTCCTCACAGGATAATAAAACTCTTGTCATTATCCGATAAATTTTAAATTACAACCTTTAATCAAATATATTCAAGAAATATTAATTAACAATCATGGTTATTTTATTCTTAAAGAAATTTTTAAAATCATAGAGTTAACTTATCAAAAAAAGTTTTTTTTTAATAAATTATGGGATTACTTGTATTCAAGAATTTGTTTTAAATCAAAAAGGTAACTAAAGCGTCTAAAGGACTTCAGGATTAGCATAGATATCCCCAAAATCCATATGCGAAATATTGATTACCAAAAAAACTATCTATATTCAAAAATTGTTTTGTTAGTATGATACTAACGTGAACTGGAGACATGACACGTAAAAAATAAATGCATTAGAAAAAATAATGTATGCAAATCTTAGCCGATATCGTACTGCACATTTCAGGTGATCAATCTGCCTGTGCTATGCCTCGATAAACTTGCATAAATTGGGAATAGTTTTTTTCCCATTATTATCTAGCTAAAACTCAATAACTCTCACCGATCAAGCCTATCACGGTTTTGTTTTAACAAACAATTTACAATATTTTCTAGGGAATTTTTTTATTTCTCGCATTAGCGTTATATATTTACAAAAC
This sequence comes from Oehlia diaphana, assembly GCA_003833135.1. Lineage (NCBI taxonomy): Eukaryota > Fungi > Glomeromycota > Glomeromycetes > Glomerales > Glomeraceae > Oehlia > Oehlia diaphana. Next base: position 20,131 of record QZLH01000127.1, on the reverse strand, counting down.
AGCATTATATTAGTTATATTACACTACTCAACTTCCTGAAAGAGTGGTATAATAATAGATCTGGAATCTATCATTTGTTAAATGTCTATTTTGACTATACAACACAATAAAGTGAACACGATATGTACCGATATAGGCGGATCAACTTTATTTGTAAAAGAAAAAAGAATATTTGATGCAATATATAAATGAAAAAAAAAGCCTAAACCAGGTTATGCCTTACGATGTCTGATCCAATGATCTTTCTGAGTCCAGTCTCATATGAATTTGGGTCTGGATCATCGGACCACACGGTCCAGTGATTCGCTTAAAATTACTTGGGTCCGATTGATTGATTATAAAGTTTTTTTTTGCTGTTTCACTTTAAGCTTGCTTGATCCCGATTTTTTTTTTCTGTTTCGCTTTATAATGAATTATTATATAAAATTTTTTTCTTTTATTATTAAATATTTAATGGATAATAGTTTTAGTAGATGATATAGTATACTGTATATAATTGCTAAGAACCTTTTATTTCAATAAATTAACATGCAATTAATTTTTGTTATAAGTTTTTAAACATTTTATTGTATAAAAAAAATGTTTATTTAAATCTACAATTAATAAAAAAATAAAATAAAATGTAGATCGGTCATGTAGATTTAGTTCAATCCGATTGATCAAATCACAGGACTCACCACAGTTAACTCAGTCCGATGGTAGCAAAGTCTGATCAAAGTTTAAATTATTGACATGACTGGACTCAGAAAGATCATCAGACTAGACTCGAGTAAAGATATACTCGCCTAAACCTGAATATATATCTATTATCTACATAATGCAGTAATCATAAGAAAAGGTTTTGTAACTCCTCAGGTTTTTTAATTCTTATGTTGATAACAATAATTACTAAATTTTACTGTACGCCTACAACGATTATTAGTGGTAGTGATCCCTTTACATCTCTTGAGTGAATTTTTACAAACTGTTGGAGTAGCACTATCATCATCACTTTTATTCTTTGAGTAATTACTTACTGTATCTCTCTGCATTTGAGAAGACTCTGATTTAGCTGTTAAAGAAATTTTCCAGTTGGAAGATATTAAAGATCCTTTTTCTATACGTTGTAATACATGAGCAGAGATAAAAGCATGTTTTTTGTGAAATGCTATGGCAACCTCAACTATTGTCTTAACATGACTTGGAGTATTTGCTCGGTAGTTCTTTTCATCAATTTGATTTAATCCTTTCTCAGCACAACTTTCCATCATATCACAATCTTCTGATAAAGCAACTTTAAACTCAAAAGTGATATTGGTATTATACTCTTTATTAGTAGAAATAATGCGAATATCAGCATGATCTAATCCAACTTCATGATTAAATATAACTTGGTAGTCATCACCGTGATACATTGCAAGTGACCCGAGAACAAATGCATGGTACCAGCCCTCATGCAACTTAGTTCTTGTAGTATCATTAATGTCATAGTAGGATATCATATCCATATATATTGTAGGGAATTCTTTACAAAATGTCTTTATATCCTTTTTGAATAATAAATTATATATTTTTTTATTTATCTTTACTTGATCTATGCCTATTATATCATAAATCCACTCTCTCCATTGTTCAGCAACTTCTCTGTTTGGAATCATAAGTTTAATCTTGGTATCCTCAACAACTTCTCCTTTAAGTCTAGCATTGGCACCATCTATTTTTGCAGTTAGGTATCCACTATAGTAAAGTAAAGTACAGACTGCATCTATTTCTAGTTCTTTCTTCTTAAAAATATCATATTGGAGACATGATATGAGTTTCTCTTTAACAAATAATTTATCATTTTGTGATGAATAAAATGAGTAGAAAAGTTTCTGAAGCTTTTCTTTAATACTTTGGTCACACTTTTTCAGATATCCTACAAGTGTTTTTCCTGAACTACTGTTAATCCAGTAATCTGTAATAATACTATTTTTTAAAAATAATATTATTGAATATGGGTTATAGATATTTGTTCCTATACTTGTTTGATATCCACTGTAGTAAGAGCTTAGATTACTGAAATTAATATTTTTCAATGTACTTTTTCTAATCAGGGCTTCAGTTTCTTTTTGGGTAAATCCAAAAGAATCTGAAAAATAAGCACGTTTATGTATAGATGGTAATATGTGAATTGGAAAATGTTCCACATTATTGAGTCCAGGTAAAAAGTCTATTGGAAGGAGCCCAACAAATAGAATTTTATGCACATATTCATTATCCTACATCAAAGAAAGTACTTAGCCATTAAACTTAATATTTAACAGTAAAAATATCTTACCTTTGCTACACTTGAATACATAGATTGAAATAGAAAGTTAACATCATCATAATCTATTTTTTCTGTATTTTCCATTGGCCAGTCATATTCATCAATAAGAATAATAGAACGTTTATTAAAATATGTAAAAAGATATTGTGCTAGAGAAGAGAGTGCCTCAGTTAAATATGACTGGTCAGTTGTTCCATTGAGGATCTTTTTAAAAAATTTTTTATCAGTATCTGAAAGTTTTTTATTATCAAGAATATAATGATGCTTTTCATAAAGTTTTAACATTCTTTGTTTCAGAGAGTTCAACATTAATTGCCAGCTCTTAATGTTAAGATCCTAATAAAATAAGTTTTATTATTAGGGATTATTTGTAAAAAAAGATTGCATCAAGTTCACTTACCTTAAAACTAATGTGGATGACAGGCCAACTGCCAAAGTTTGAATTAATAAACCATTTGAATTTAGAAATTTTAAGATCTTTAAATAACATAAGTCTTTGTGTTTTCTCTTTTTCAGTGAATGATGGTGTAAGGAAGGTATAGAGCATTGAGAGGTTTGTAGATTTACCAAACTGATGAGGACGTGTAATCAAATTGGCCTGTTCACCATAGATCATGAACTCCATAATGAAAAGTGATTTATCTACAAACGTGCCTGATGTAATAAATTTGACAAAATCTGATACATCTGGAATATAATTTCCATTAATGATTATATTTGGATTATCTTTTATAATAAGAAAAGTGTTAGTAATGTCAATCTTATGAATATATTAATATCAAAATTACTTACCATATAATAATGCCTTATTAATTTCTTTTTATTTATTGTATAATATGTTACATATATATTAGTAAATAATAGTCATTTGTATTATATAACAATAAAAGCATATTAAATAATAAGTGTTTTTACCTTTTGATTGTTTCAACCACTCTATCAGTTTCTTTTCATCATCATCTTCTTTAAGATCTAAAAGGTAAAGCATAATTAGATTAATATTATACTTAACATAGAAAAGTAAGCATTTTGAATTTAGTTGGATAAAAGATGGAACTGTTTATAGATACCTCTAACCAATTTTAGACGTTTTCTTTGTGATCCATCATCTGTTAAGAAAGGTAAGTGCAAAAGATTTAAAACTATCAATAAATGACACATAAGAGAATAAAATACCATATATGTAGCATTCACTGTGTTGACCAAAATTTATTATAACTCACTTACCAGTATTGGATTGCTCTACGATAATACAAATATATTTTTTAGGCAGGTTTAATGATAAGAATCAGGAAAGAAAAGCACAAGAATAAGTGAATATTCAGTATTATATGATTATACATATATGAATAATACGTAAGACGAACAAATAAATTATTTTATAGAATTTACTTTGACTATTTAAATTATTAATCAAGTTGACAAGCTTTATTCTTGATTCCATTCGAATTTTAAATTCTTTAAGCCTTTCTTCGTTTAACATAAGAAAACTATCACCATCAATCCCTTGATCATAAAAACTTTGAATTTCATTTTCATTAAGATCTAATTTTTTTTCAATTAAGAAAGTGATAAAAGCCTTTTTATCAATTTCTTTCACAACTTCATATGAAATATTAGCAGCAGTAGTACTAGACATTTTGATTTGAAAAAAAATATAGTAGAATAAAGTGCAATTGGCATTGTACAGTTTAGAAAAAGAAAAAATTTACATATATATAATAAATCTATAGTCGTACAAATTAGTATGATCAAATAATCATGACTATATATGATGTAAATATGTAATAATGATGAAACTAATTTAATATACTGCATATTGTATGATAAAAATCTGGTACCATAAAATTAATACTGACACGTGATGATGATCATAATTTTCTCAGATAAATATCAAATAGAGCGTAAGATTATTTTTACCTCTAAAAATAATTAGCCATAATGATACTAGTATAGATATCACATATTCTGAAGACCAGCAATTAAAAAATAATGAATTTGAAAATATTTCAAAAAAAAGGAGTAGTTTGGCTGCAAAATTCATGTAAATTAAGTATAAACTTCATCATATATTATTGGTAAAGAGAATTACTAAAAAAATGATTCCAATTTGTATTTATTTTTATTAATAAAGCGAGTCTTTATATTTGCAAATATAATATTTGAATAATTCCTATTGTGAAAAATATGTATACTATAGTGCTAATATATTTTTTCAATTTGATAGAACTTAATAAATATATAGCATAATTAGAATAGATTATCATATTCTCAGGGAGAAGTAATTTATTTTTAAAATTTTCTGCATATATGTATTTAAGCTTTTGTATATATTAATAATAAAAAGTTCACCTTGTTGATCCAGAAACATGATCCTAGTGTCTATTTTAATTTAAAAAGTATCTATTGATCTGATTTTTATAATGAATCATAATAATGATTTCCCAAAGATTTATACCAAATATTAATTCTTAGACGCACTACAAATTATATAAAAAGGTAAAGTTTTAATTAATGAACCCTTTTATCTGCCCTATACTACTAGTAAAGCAAAAAAGAAATATATCTAATTAAATTTGCCATTATTCTGTAAAAGTAATAATAAGGTTAGTTTGTTTGATTTCTTGGCTGGATTCTAGAAAATCGTTATCATGATGCTAATCATTATTTTCTGACTCTATAGATGATGAGGACCCTTGATTCCCTCTTTCATCAATATAAAGAGTTGCCATACCAAATCAGTTTTCATAAACGAACGAACAATAAAACAAACAAACAAGAATATGGTAACAAAATTATGACGATGACAAAATTATAATGACAATAGTAATATCATAACAATAACAAAATTACAACAAAAATGATAAAAATATTTTGACAATGACAAAATTCATAACAACATTCTTAGTTCACATAAAATAAATAACATTAGTAATACAAAACATTAAATGATATAAAATTTACTTCTCTGAATTTCCAAAATTTCGTTCTTTACCAATATTTCCAAACTTTGATATCTTTCGCTACGAAGTATTTTATATTTATTTCAACTTTTTAAATTTAATTATTTTCATCATAAAAGTTTATATTTTATTCTCCTTATAATTCAGAATTTAACGAAATAATAAAATAAAATATTTCACAAAAATTTAGGGCAAACCATATTACTTTTTATTAATATAATATTTTATCATAATCATTTAAATTCTAAAATTTTTAACTGTTTATTTTCCAACTACTCACCCCAGAATTCACTTTGAATTCCATTCCTATTTAAATAATTTTTACAAATCCTTTTTTTTCTTCTATATACTATTTTATGTATTATTTTTCTATTTTATGTGTTATTCTATAATCTATTATTTATATTCTTTTATCTACTATTTTTAATATTCTTTTTTAATATTATGTTCTTTCTTCTATATTAATTTTATCTTTTCTTTTCTTTTCTTATTATCTTAAATATTTGTTGTAAAGAAAATATCGTCAAGAAAATAATCTTTTTAAAATATTTATATGAAAAATAAATCTATTTTTATGACTCATAATTATTCCCATTGTTGAACTTGATAAACCAGCTATTATATCAGAATTTATCCCAATTGTTAAATATAATAAACCAATTTCTATCTTGAAAATGATTGACTTCTTGATTACTCCATCTGATCTTCATTGTTTATTCAATAAATATTACATCATGCAGATCATTTCATTTCCCACATGTTTCATCTTTTTGGCTAATTATTTATTTATATCACGCGATTTCTTTAATTAATCATTTATCCTTGCTTAGTATTCAGTCACTTACAATGCTTAAAGATAAAAAGGATATTACCTTTCTTAATTCTTTCTGCACCATTTGATATTTGTTTGAGAAAATTGTGATTACTATCACATGTCTAATTAGTGTAATATTAATTTTATGGCACCAAATTTTCATCATACAATATGCAGTATATATATTAAATAAATTTCATCATTATTACACATTCCTTTTTGTGTGTCAGGTTTGTGACATAGTAAATTTTTAATTTAAAAGGATTTTTTCTTCAACATAAAGTTTTTAAACTTATATTGTAGATATAATTCCACCTGCTCTACAAATTTAATTAAGATTCTGAAGAAAGTTATGAATGCTGATTTTGACTTTACATATGCATAATTGATTCTATCATCTTTGTTAATTATTTCCAAAAATGGATTTTGTGAAAAAAAAATTTTTGTTAAATAAGTCAATATTAAATGTTATTTAAAATCGCCTTTGTCACTCTAAGTAAACTTGAAGAGCAGTCAAAATTACAACTATCTAGTAATTTTGAAGTTATATGTTATTAAAAAAAATTTTTTCTATGTATCACAATCTGCTGGCTGCGCCATGACCCTGGCAGGGATGGCATGTCTGAAATATGTACCAGGTTGATGATGCAGTATAGCGCAGTAATTTCAAAAAAATCTAAGTTAAAGATTTTATTTTTAATATAAAGCTTTCAAATTTACACATTGGATGTATTTTCATCTGTTTTACAAAATTTACTTATAAATAAAAGGAGTAGATTTTGACTTTAGTATATAATAACCAATTTTATTGTCCTTGCCAATCATTTACAAAATTGGATTTTTCAAAAAAAAAAACAGCTTTTGTTAAATAACTTGAAAATGGCCTTCTAAACCCCCTGTATATTCTCTAAGTAAATTTGCAGAGCAGATAAAAATACATTTAATGCAAAAATTTAAAGGTTTTATTTTAAATAAAAGTAATTTTTTGGAAAAATTGCTGCGTCACACTGCGCCATCAACCTGGCACACATTTCAGATGTGCGTAGGGATGTCATCATTAAGCAATAATTTTATTATTATTGAGTGATACCTCTATATATTTTATATAATCATGTAATCGTTTTTGATTTAAATAATTAATAATAAAATGCATTACTAAAAAAAAACAAATCAAGATTTATAAAGATTTTGCATTAGTGGTGAGCATAATTTTTTGGAAAAAGAAAGAGGCAAATACGTAAAAAATGCATAAAAAACTGTCTAATATGGCCATTTCTCACATTCGTCATTCCAGTGGAACCTCCTTTCGGAAGAATAATTTTGGAGACAAAATAAATAAAAGATGAACATAACCTTAATATCATATATAGTCACTAATTTGTGCAACTGTAGATTTCTTAAATTTTTTCTGTTTCTGGAAGTAGAGCATCAGATAGTTACAACTATATATACTGATCATCAGTGATTGTTTGTAAAAAGTCTTCTCAAACGCAACGCAATGGATTTTTTTTAAAAAATGACGCAAGTGCAAAAATGTTGTAGGGCATTACAAAAAAAATAACATACAACATAGTCTTAAACAGGTTCTTGATAATATTAACAAAAACATCAAGCGAATTGCAAATAATGACACCAATATAACACGTAGAAAACAAGCACAAGCTATACTTGACAATTGGAAGGTATGTTGTTGAAAAAAGATAAAGACTGACAAAGCGAAAGATGAAGAAGTTGAATATGGTCAAGCTATACACTCTTAGTCGATCAGTTATAAACTCTTAGTTCATGCCTACTTTTCTTTGATAGAAGCTGTATAACTTTTAGTTATTCAGTTATGAACTCTTAGTTCCTATGAAAGCTGTATAACTCTTAGTTGTCCAGTTATGAACTCCTAGTTTAACACTCATTCCTCAAATTAATTTTGTTCTATTTCATCTAATTTCTAATCTGAGAACTAATTCTATTTTTTTTTTGCCTAGGAATAGACCAAAGATGTAAAGAAAAATAACAAGATGCAAGAGCTGATTATCGAGCGTAATATTCTAATGGTAATTCTCTAGATATCTAAATCTGTTTATATAATGAATTATACACAAATACATGTGTTTCCTTTTTTCAGACAGAGCAACATAACGAGGTTATCAGAATAGCGGTTATTCAAGATTGAGTTGTACGAACCATACTTACCAATCAACTGGATAATTTTAAGGCAAGAAAAAGACAGGGTGAGGAATTACCTTCAACGTTACCAAATAAGGTCAGTATACTGTATATCAAATTTAGCTAGCAAAAATACCTATTAACTCTGATATGTGTGTATAGATTAGAGTCATTAACACGGAAACTTCTCAATAAAACTGGCAAAATCTATCACCCTATAATGAAGAGCTTTCATCAGACTCAGATTCGAAGGTCGTGACATCCATTCTACTTACGAATATCTTTCTTGCTTCCTCTTCATAACAAACACCAGTCGTTCTCATTGAGCCTATTGATGTAAATGGAGTTAAATCCATTGATTCAAGCCTACCAAGGATGAAAAGAAAAAAGCGGTCAGAAAATACATTAACTGTGACTTAGCGAACGAAGTCTTAAAATCATATCAGATACAAGTCTTGCGGGTAAAAAGTTGGTGTATAATAATATCGATATATTGAGCTTCGTCTGCTCAAAAATGATATGCTTTTTTATACAAAATGTATAGCAAATATTTAAGTAAAATCCTTATTAATTATAAAAAATTCTGGTTCAAGCAAGTTTTTTTAATTATAATAAAAATTTATAATTGTACCAGTTTGTATATTTCTGTTATTTTTAAAAATAAATATAATAATAGAAATCCCATACCATCAACTTTTGCATTGATCATTTAATTCTTAATTTATATATTATACAATAATAAATTTGCAAATATCCTGTAATGTAGTAATTATTTAGAATGCTAAATACAAAGATTTTTATCCATTTATCATAAATTTTACTTATATTTTGCAATATAATAATCAAAGAGATTGATTTTATTTGTCATTTGCAATTTAATAATAAAAATCTAATTATTTTTAGATATAATATCAAATATTGATATCTTTTCAGTTTTAATATTAGATTTATATTTTTGCTTATTTCATTTTATATTATATGTAACTGTTTTTTGTAAAATTTGTTATAATATACAATACACAGTATATTATATAAATATAATTTAATTTTCTTATTAGTTTTAACTAAATAATTAATAGTACTATTGAAATCAAATTTCATCTTAGACAAATTTCAACTTTTTTTTACAAATTTTTAAATTAAAAGCTAAAGTAATAAAATTGTAGTAAAAAGTAGAAAAAAAGAAATATTATCCTTAACACAGGTCAAAAAGTAAAAAATCAGGTATCAATCAGTCACCAATCAGGCACCAATCAGGTAACTGATTGGTGACCGATTGGTAACTGATTGGTATTTTCGCCAAATATCATCACCAATCAGGCAGTTTGCTAACTTTTGATCCAGTAATCAGAAAAAGATGAAATATAGTTCATTGGAATCATCTTGTTGAGATAATTCCAATGAACTATATTTCATCTTTTTCTGATCACTGGATCAAAAGTTAGCAAACTGCCTGATTGGTAATAATATTTGGCGAAAATACCAATCAGTCACCAATCAGCTATCTGATTGGTGCCCGATTGGTGACTGATTGATACCTGATTTTTCACATTTCGACCTGTACATTTTATAGTGTTTTATATTTAATTTGTTTGCAATTTTTAAAATATAATTTTATTATAAGTTTTGTAATTTATCAGGCGATGTATTGCACCTTGTCACATAATCATATATATCACGTGATTTAAATATGATTTTAAATATATTGTAATAAACATAATCTTAACATTAAAAAATTCCATTATGTTCAACACTTAATGTGCATATATTACATATCAACATGAATTTTTCAAAATCCAATCAATTAATACTTTAACTGTACAACTTTCTGATAACAATACTTTACCTAAATGTGATCACTGATGCTTCAACCTATGAAAAAAAAAAGAATCAAAAACAATTTATTCACATTGACTTGGCATTAAATATCAAATGGATTATAGGTTAATAGTTTCAAATACATCTTGTTTCTTTATATTATTCAGTCTATTCTATTACATGTTTATTACATTTTTTATTAAATGCAAATATGATAAAGTCACAAAATGCCAACATGCTCATTTTGAATGTATGAAAAATCAAATCTTCTGTACTAACAAATAAAATCTGATTATTAATTCTCAAGATCAAATTTATGCAGTAAGATAAAAAACTTTCTTTTCTCCAATGATCAACAAATCTGTAAACCCATTATGCCTCAATATAATTGCCTTATTTCTTTTTTTTCTTTTACACAAAAAATATGACTATTCATAATTTTAAAGATACTGATAATACAACAAATCTGATAGATCACCTTCACCTATTAATAAAAATACTGTTGATGATTTTACTTCAACATCGATTTCACCATCAACAGAATCTAATAGTACCAATGATAACACCAAAATTTGGCATGTCAATAGAGTTTATAATGATCAAATCAAATCATTTAAGCATTAGTTATACAGTCTCCTACCATGCATGCAAATAGTTATAATAAAGTCATCAATTAAGAATCTCACTACATTAGTGTTCTGCAAACGATTTGGTCAAATTGAATCGATTCAGATTCGATTTGTAATTTGATTCGATTTGATTCGAAAATTTTGATTTGCAAATCGGATTCGAATTTCAAATCCAGATTTGAGCTTCGAATCTGAATTAAAATATAAGATTTGATTCGATTTCAAATCAAATTACGAATCAGCCTAAACTAACGAATTCGATCAAATCCAAATCAAATT